>JAPYZD010006159.1:0-14014 GCA_030522725.1 Ichneumoninae sp. B BG-2022a | reverse complement strand
TTGTTTCAATATCATATGGAATTGTAAGAATTGAAAGTAGAATTGAAACAAACATTTTTTTCTTCGGCAGCCCGCAAGCAAATTTTTTTTTTCAGTGTAGGTCTCTGCCCTGGTAGCGAGTAAACAATTTTTTCCCTCTCGTTTCAATCTCTCTAGGTCATCGATTTTTCCCTTCGAAGTTTCATTTCTCCATTTCTCGGAATAAGTAGAATTAAAAAAGTTACGCTGGGCAACGAGATCGACACATTTTTTAGCCAATCGTCGAAACCCGCCGATCGCACAACTAGAAGTGTAAAAAAAAGAAACCGCGTCCGGGTTCTCCAATGGACGATTTAACGATCAAAGGTACGTGACGCATGTAATTTCTCGGAACCAAAAATATTTCTCTTTGTCGACAGACAGGATCCATCCGGATCCGTTATCCGCAGGGGGTGAAAAAAAATAACGAGTGACTCGTTCGAACAGGATGAATGGTTTGTAAAATTTCAATCGTTACGATATCAAAGGCCCACCCACGCGAACGGCATACGAAATAAACAGTGCGTGTGGGGTATGGAGGCAAGATAAAAGGACAACTCTAGTGGCGCATCGATGAAAGACCTTTGATCGTAACGAAAAAGCAATGCGGAACGAATCGCAGATCCACCAGACTGCGTGTTTCTCCCCATAACGTTGCCGCGTTGCACCGAGCTTCGATCGCGCCCTGGAGCATTCCGAACTTTCACAACACACAAAGGCAACCCACGTAATACAAGCGCCTTTGCGCCAAACCACGTCCGCCACCCTCGACATTCGCCACTACGGAGATGTCGAGCGCCATGGGAATTTTACCAAGCGCGATGTCGGGCTCGCGAACATTGTACCGCAGTTCAAAGACTCCACAAGTACGACGAGCTTCTTCGTTATTGCTCCGTGATGGGTGTGCGAGATTAACGTGAGTCCCGTCTGGTTATGACCGTAATAAAATTCGATAGTTTGGTTAGTAAAGGAGGCGATGACAAAAATCATACGATCGTGAACCTTAAGTGACGGTCGCCATTGCTGATATTAAACGGAGACAAATATGAGTTTTCTCCGAACTTAAATTATGTAGAAATTGGTCGTAGCGTCAGCCCTGGGGTAGATAAGAAATTCACTCGGTCGATATTTGGCTGTCAAAACGGTGCCAAAATCGAAAGTAAGACGTAGGACGCTCAATAGACTATGTTGCGTTCGTGAACATTGTAGCAGTTCAAAGACTCCACAAGTACGACGAGCTTTTTCGTTATTGCTCCGTGATGGGTGTGCGAGATTAACGTAAGTCCCGTCTGGTTATGACCGTAGTAAAATCCAATCGTTTGGTTAGTAAAGGAGGCGATGACAAAAATCATACGATCGTGAACCTTAAGTGACGGTCGCCATTGCTGATATTAAACGGACACAAATATGAGTTTTCTCCGAACTTAAATTATGTAGAAATTGGCCGTAGCGTCAGCCCTGGGGTAGATAAGAAATTCACTCGGTCGATATTTGGCTGTCAAAACGGTGCCAAAATCGAAAGTAAGACGCAGTATGTAAGACGCAGGACGCTCAATAAACTATGTTGCGCTAGCGAACATTGTACCGAAATTCACGGCCTGCATAAGTACGACGAGCTTCTTCGGTTTTGCTCTGGATGGGTGTACGAGATTAACGCAAGTCCCGTCTGGTTATGTCCGTAGTAAAATCCGATCGTTTGGTTAGTAAAGGAGGCGATGACAAAAATCATACGATCGTGAACCTTAAGTGACGATCGCCATTACTGATATTAAACGGCGACAAATGTGAGTATTCTCGGAACTGAACTTATGTAGAAATTGGCGGTAGTGCCAGCCCTGGGGTAGATAACGAATTCAATCGGCCGATGTTCGGCTGTCAAAGCTGTGCCAGAATCGAAAGTAAGACGCAGGGGCGACGCTCAATAGACGATGGAGAGACTGTTAAATACACGAAAAATAAACTGAGGAATCGCGAGACTGCCGGTCGTATTCACGGTTCTTGTGTGGTGAGTGCCAAATCACTAATGAGTGTTCCGACATATCATGTTTAAAGCTGGGCACATACACTAAGTACTTGAAGTGCGCATCGAGGTATCGAGTACTGAGTGAGTGCCCACTATTCAGAACTTCAGGAACTTGGTCCTGTTAGTAATCAATACGACAGTACTCACGAACTACCCAGCGCTCAGTAATTCAAGTACTTGATACTTTAATACTGACTTCAAGTATTCAGGGTGTCTGCCCAACTCTGATCATGATCACCTGTCGTATGGGAGTCGCAAGGTAAAGCTTATAAAATTGTGCTGTATACGTTCCCAAGAGCCTCATGAATATTTGGAACTCCGAAACCTTATCATGTCAGTGGTAAAACTGTATGTTATTGATATAGGGATTAACGATTTCTGTTGGATGGGCCAAGTGCAATGCAATTTTACGACAGATCTATTATAAGTATGTATTCCTTGAAATATTGACATATGCCATATACCTATTTAGTTATTTTTAGTTATATTATATTTAGTTACTTTCTTACCGAGCTTGCCCAAGATACGAATAAACGACCCTTTCTATTTATCTGTTTCTTAAACGATTTAACGAAGAACTGCGCAGTAAGCTTGCAAAAAAGATAACTACAAAATGATGCAATGTAATAGTTTGCATCAATGTACAGCACTTTGTTAAGGAATGTTGGGTTTCGTCTCCATTGCACCAATTTTTCTACGTTTCGACGAAACATTCTGATATTTGAGAATCGATGAAAGCTGATATGCCGTATGCTCGTGTGCATTCGCGAATAATTTTGATGTGGTGATGAGCGTGATGGAGATGAGCACCGATCATATTAGCGCTGAAGCACTGTCCAACGCTCTCCTTGAATTTTCAACCGATAATGTGGAACTGGAGAATATTGAGGGGCTGGAGCACCCACTGTAATTTGAAAGTGAAGCTCTTACAAGCACCCTGCATAAAATAATTAATTACAAGAGTCAATTAATATTTTTCAAGATTAAAATCGATCTATACTTTTTACGTGAGAGCATTTGTATAGAAGCAGATGTAAAAAGCGTAAAACTTACTTTCTGTGAATAATAATAATAATAATAACATAGTCAACCTAGTCAACCGATTCAGAAAATACCTTTTCAAACTATAAGAAGCCTTAAGAAGCATGTGAGTCTACACAAGGTTCCATATTGTTACGAATTTTTTAATACATTTGTGTAGAATATTTTATGTAGGGCAGCGTGTTATAGAACAATATTGCCGAAATAACAATAAGTATTGTTCTCTATGCCTATTGCTACGGCTTAATTTTTGATACGATCGACAGCGTATAAGGAAATACACATATTTGCATCGCTGAAAAATGCTGTAACGTAATATTTAGAGGAGGAATAAAATATTTCGTTTGTGGAGAGGCTGAAAAGTGGGATCGTTTGTATGGAAGAAAGTGCTCCCGTAGGGCGGGTTGCTGACGGAGAGTAAACGTCCCCATCTCGAGACCTTACCGCGTCTCTTAATGCGGCTTCGTCGGGTCGTCGGAAATATCGCCTTAAAGAGTGGTATGATTTATTTTTCTTGGCTCGTCATCTCAGATTCCGTTTGTTTTTGGTTTATTTTGGATGTAAGAGGAACGACAACTTACGAAAGGCTACCGCAAAGTTAAAAGTACCGCCATGATTATTAGCTGCTGTCGGAAGTCGGACAGTCGGAAGATCTCCTGAAATTAAGTAATGCATAAGAATTCAGTTAAATATCGCATGTAGCGTCTTGATATCATTGCAGCTTATGCATTGAATTTTTCGCTTTATGTTTTTCGCAATTGGTTTGTGTAATTTTTTCGCGTCATTTTTTTTTTTTTTCAATCTTGAACAGAGTGATATAAAGGATTAAGTTCAGTTTCAAGTAACTCGTTTGGAAATTCAGATATTAATAGGTTCGCACCTTTCACCAATCGAAAAGGAAAATACGCATACAATTTTTCAACTTATCGAAAATAGCTTCACGGCTAAGAAACAGCGGCCAAATGAAAGGAACTTCGTATTACGAGAAGCAGAACAGCAGGGAATTCAAATTTTCTCTCGGGCGATGCGAGTATTGATCGACGAAATCTAAGATGGGAATATTATAGTCATTGTTGATTTGTTTTACCAATCACTGGTGTACCTAATAAAATCACGGGTGTTGCAGGTCAACACACCGACAAAAGAGTTTTGAAGTAAGGGGTTTGATCTTCACCAAAAGGTGTTAAAGAGTCCATAACTTCAATGGCGCATAAAAGATTGCACAGTTTCTGATCGTCTGTGTATGGGAATTAGTTTGTAAACTAATTTGTGATGCTGGCGATTAAGGAATTCGCAATGATAAATTTTGGGATACTACATGTCGGCTTAGTTTGACGTGGAATCGTAAGATATGTTGATTTTGGAGTTTCTCATTATATAAAAAATACGAAAAGTGTGGAGTTATGAAGGGCAAGTAAGTACCATGTGTACCTATTTTCAAAAAGTAAAAAATATATTCCAAGAGAACATTAGCGTAAATTCCCCAATTTTCATGATTACGATCTTATCAGTTACTGGCGAGGAACAAGTGCAAAAGGGTAATATTCGCACAATGGTACGTGTTCACCAGAGGTCGGGCGTTCCACATTCAAATCCAATGCAGCTCCACGCACTTGGCATTACAATTGTAAATACAGGGGTCTAGGCAATACGATTACATTTTCGATTTCCTGGGTCGTCGCCAAATGCCGTTACCTCGATGTTCGTTAAACGCATCACGGTTCTATACTTGTGTTGCATTTAGGTCATCGTCGTAGAATTCTAATTTTTCCATTACGCTGGTCAAGCTAATATTGCACTCAGAGAAATTGATATAGTAAAAGCAACAATACCGACTTTTTACCACCATAAAAAATAGTTCCCATGGGGAACGTCTATATTTTATAGTTACGACTATGACAAAAAATCATCATTGCAACCACAATTATGATTTGACCAATTGATATGCACTATCAGAAACTATCTGTGTAGACGTTCCCTCTGGGCACTATTCGATATAGTGAGAAATACTAGGGGAGACCGGGGCAAAATGGCACAGCGGGGTAAAATTGGACAGTGAGGGTAAAACTCAATTTTCCAATAATTTTTTGATGCCCCATTTTGTCCCAACGGTACATCCGGATTTTCGAACCGTTTTGCCCCACCTACCACCTTCGCCACCATCCGAAAGTTATTGGACAATTGCGTTTTGTCTGGTAATCCCGTTTTGCCCCGCTGTGCCATTTTGCCCCACTCTCCCCTATCCTTTTTTCCAGTGTGTGAAGGATACGGCAACTAAGAATCACTGGTATTAAGGTGACCAAGCAGGTTTGAAATATTGAAAAAAATCCTTTGCATATTTATATTGTATCGAATATAGAGATGAGGATTGACTGAGACACCCGATATTACATAGCTGACCGAAATAGCCCGATACGACAAATGACGAACGTACGGATTATCGATTGACCGGATGAATACGGTCTTGGTCGGATTTTCAGAGAGAACAGGCATTTGAGAGTTCGTACTCGAGATATTTGGCTGGGATTGCACTTAATCATCGATAGATAGACAGATTCGTTTATGTCGTATTCTGGAGCCTAAGCCCCCTAAGAACACCGTGCATCAAGATACAAACACTCCTTACAACCCACAAAGACAACTACAATTAACATGACGCGAAAAAAAAAATATAAAATGATATAAGAAAATAATAAGAATAAAAATACAAAGCAAGAAAAAATTTGATAATGAAATATGTCCGCCCGAAAACCAAATAAGCGCGTTATTAATTCGCTCGGTTGTTGCAATAGTATATATAGTTGAACATATTTTCCCAAGTTTGGTATGCAATTCGCAAATGCATACAGATAAAACGTAAATTGGGCTATTCCCTCGTTTCTCTGTCGGTGATAGTCGCAAGGCGAGTTAATCACGGTCAACCCGCAAATTGGCATGACGGCATAAGGTCGGTGCTTCTCTTACATGCAAATTTATCCTCTGGCGGCAAAGTTTCTTGCATACCAGTCCTAAGTGCAAAGAATCTCCACAACAATTTGTCAATCCAGAGTTTCACCGCAACGTCCCACTTCTACCAATCCTTGTATACGATGATGTCTTTGCCGTCTCGCACGACCGCCGCGTCACCGTCTCTATGAAACCGAGCCCACTTCTTATCTGTCCGACAACATTCTTGAACTCAACTTCAACGATTTCCTGACTCCGTCGCGAATTGTCGCGAACTTTTACCTCGGCGATGCATAAACGATGTCAAGACAGTTTTCCTACTGTACACATAAAATTACATATTAAATTGAAAAATATTACATATTAACTCGTCGTGATCACCAGGGGTCTGGGTGATCCCAAGCGCAAAATGGTTTTTTTCACGTATCGAACCCTTCATGATTTTTTTTGTCATCTTAAAAATTAAAAATAAAAATTGTACCGTGCATTTCACATTCTACATCGTTGAAACTGTTATCCTGAATTTTTTTAAGACTTTCTGAACTATACAGTCTGTGGCAATCGTATGGCTGGGGTCATTGTGACCCCAGCCATACATGACCGCGAAGTGTTAAATAGAAAAGGATTACATATTAAATTGAAAAATACTACATATTATATAGAAAAATACTACATATTATATAGAAAAATACTATATATTATATAGAAAAATACTACATATTAAATAGAAAAATGTTACATATTAACCCTTCGTGGTCACCAGGAGTCAGGATGACCCCAAGCGCAAAATGGCTTTTTTCACGCATATACCCATTTATGATTTTTTTTGACATCTTAAAAATAAAAAAAAAAATTGTACCGTGCATTTCGCATTCTACATGGTTGAAACTGTTATCTTGAATTTTTTTAAGGATTCTGAACGATACAGTTTGTGGCAATCGTCATTGTGACCCCAGCCGCACATGACCGTGAAGGGAGGGTTAAATAGAAAAATATTCCATTTTAAATAGAAAAATATTCCATTTTGAATATAAAAATATTCCATTTTAAATAGAAAAAAGTAACATTTCTCATTCAGTTTCGTATGTCATTGCAAATTCACGTTACGCTTTGTACGTCATTGCAAATTCTTGTTAAGCTTAGTGTGTCGTGCTCCGACAAATGTTTCGACGATTTTTTTTAGCCATTGTCGGATGAGATTGGCTAAGAGATATCGGGATGAACTCCGGATGAATTAAGTACACAGTAGAAAGCAGAGAGCAGAGATGGGAGACCGAATAGTGATGAACGGGAAAATACACAAAGGTTGACTCGGGATAAAGGACAATCAATCAATGACTGTTTGACGGCTAAAAATTACTGAGTCTAGAGAAACGTCAGGGTTGGCATGAGGGATGTGGGAAAAGAAAGTGAAACCACGGAAGCGACGAGGCGAATAAATCGGAGGGTTCGCTAGGAAGAGCTAATGAAGCGACCTTTCGGCGTGGTCGATCCATCGGTAATTGATAGGACGCCGAAGGAGTAAACACTTCGTCCCTGATTGATGAACTAATGAACCTTATATCGAACTCTGCAGTGTCCGTGGGTTCTTTAGATGTCTATAGGCTGCTCCGTCGTTTTCATCCAACTACATGTCTAATTATTTTCCCAATACTTTCGTCCCGATACGCAGTTCCAAAGTAATTTCGAAAAATCGGAATACGAAGTTTCAAAAAATAATTTTGTTAAATAAGTGACAAACTCGTTTGTTAAGGCTTGAATATACAAACTTGTCCTTTCATTTCCCATGTTATTAACAATTTTAGTTTGTACTTTTGTTTGTCACACTAGAAGCCGGTTGGTGCGATCGGAAAATTAATCGGTTCTTCTGATGATCCCTTTCCTCTTTTCGCCGTCGTGGATTTGCCAATAAGTATTTCCCAATTTTATTAATTTAACGTAATTCTAGATACAACAAAGCGGACATTAATTTACGTTCATCTAAGTATGCACTTTTGATCCTAAGTAGTTGCTCCACCACTCTCTAACACACAAGCATAAAAAATACGAGTTTAAAATATGGCAGTAACTACAAAGTGAGACCCAGCCGAGAGTGAATTGAGGTGAACATTTCGGATCGCAACCACACGACAACCAATAGTTCATTATCACGATTTCCTTGTACTCGTTACTCATCTAGCAAAGTGTACCTCCAGAAACAATTTTTCTGGTTGTTTCAGAAGGTAGTTGCCAAGACAATTCAGAAAAAGCCGACCAACCTGCCCCCTCTCCGCCCGACCAGGTCCGAGCTTATATTATTTCCCATCTGCAACTCCTCATATTTTCCCTTCGGTTGCTCCGATCTCTTTCCACTTTTCACTATCGCCGTGCGGGGACGGGGGAGTTCGGGGACAATAAAGAAAATAGTATAGAAATGGATATAACTCGCTAGCTTCGCCATACCTTCCGGACCTATATAGGAACAGAGAAGAAGCATCAACGAATGCGTTCTTTCTCGTCTGCGTTCCTTTCCTTTCATCTGCTTCTTTTTTGTCGCTTCCCCCGCGCTTCCAGCTGGGTCCGCACAAGCCCGCGCCCGTTTTGCCCGTTGCCAATGTTCATCCTCTGACAATCGAGACGCTGGGAGACGCAGCCAGCAGCGGAGGCGGCGACAGAATGGAGGACCAACCACTCCTCACCCTTCTCATCACCACATACTTTCTATCCGCGCGTTCTTATCCCTCGTTTTTCCTTCACGTTTGTCAATACCCTTAACGAATCGGAATGAGAATGGGGAGGTGTACCAGGCAGCCTGCAGCAGCAGTATGTCGCGATATCGAAGCTGAGAGCCTGCAGCGGCGAGATGGCCGACTGTATTTGTAAAATGCCGCCTCCCTTATCTCCCCCGGCTTGGCATAACTCGGGATCCCGAGCCGTCCTCTGCTGCACCCGCTGCTCCATTCCAGTACTCGGTGCTCCTTCTCGCGAACTTGTTCTCTACTTTTATTTGCTTCCATTCGTTTTCGAGACTCATTCGCTGGGTGGCGATGTATCTTTGGCAGCTTTTCAATGGAGCCAATGTGAGCGTAGAGGCCCGTTTGGCTTCGTGTGATTTTTAAGAGTGACCGAGAGAAGCACCGTTGAATTCTGCTAGGGGCCGAATGGAGAATCGTGGGAATTAACTGAAACTCTACTTTAAGTTGTGCTTTCCGATTGTGCGTGTTTTAAGTTGTGATTGGTAGCAGGCTTGGACTTAATTAATGCTTCCGTTTGAAATTATGTTTGTCATTAAGGTCGAACTACCTTTTATAGAAATAAAGGCATGAAGTATGTATTTAATTTTTATTTTAGCATGCGCCGAAACGTTAGCTGAAGTTTGTAATGAAAATTGAATCAGTGGTTGCCCTCAAGATTAAGCGTTAGTTTATACTCAATTGTACCGTCACCGAATGGCGCGTTGGATGCAACCATTCGTCCTGAATGGTGTAAATGGTGAACCATTAACACGCGTAACTGTCAATCATCTATGAATAGTAACTATGTGGAGCATCGACTCTTGACCCTACCCGTACCCTACTCTACAGTTAGCCTTTGCCGTCCGTTGGGCGAAACGGGGTTGAAAACCCAATTATTGTTGGGCCAAAATGGGGCATTCAAAAATTATTAGAAAATTGAATTTTGCCCTCATTGTCCCGTTTTGCCCCACCGTCCCATTTGCCCCATTTTGTCCCATTTATGTAAAGAATCAGAGGCCGAATATATCGGGTAGGGGAGAGCGGGGCAAAATGGCGCACCGGGGTAAAACGGGACAGTGAGGACAAAACTCAATTTCTCAATAATTTTTGGACGGCCCATTTTATCCCAACGATACATTCGGATTTCCAAGCCCGATTTGCCCCACTTACCATCAACAATAATCATCCCAAAGTTATTGGGGAGTAGCGTTTTGTCTCGTTATCCCGTTTTGTCCCGGTGTGCCATTTTGCCCCGCTCTCTCCTAACATATTTCCGGGATTTTCATGCGGTTTCCGTGTTCCACTGACACACAAGTAAGCTGTCCGTCCATATAAGATTCGTGATTTAGTGCATTCGTAATATGTGTTCGCTATAAGGTATGGACTGGTTCCCAGATTAATATAAAAACAGACAGAGCTTTTGGGTTGTATTGATGCCAGAACGGGCGTACGTGAGAAAGATTCATGCATTCCCTCGGCTCCGCTTGTACATAGAACCGTCGACGCGTTAGTGAACCAGGGGAGGACCTCGAGACGAATCTAAATTCAAATGAGGTGTGTGGCGTGCGAACATGCCGGGGCCAATCTCGGCCGGTGTTATGGCTTCCACTTCCTCGATTATCTCTCAACCCGTATCCCGGTCTCTCTTCTCGCACTTCACCCCTTTATTGGCAGAACATACATTTGTCGGAACCTCCCTGAGGCCAGAATTGTTCGTTACTCTCCGTGGGACCCATCAAATCAAAAACATCATCAACAATGTTCATTTTTATCCTACGCTTGGGTCTACCTATCGTGTCGCTACTGCATCGTCAATTCGGTTCGTTCTCGCAGTGCGGCTGACCGGAATAAAATTTCAGATAACACAATATCAGGACAATTCGAAGTTAATGATATTTACAAAATCTCCATTTTGGCTGACTAATTGGCTGACTTTTCCATGGAAAAAGAACATGTCTTGATGTTCTGAGAATCTGGGATTTCTGAGACAGGCTTGACAATTTTTCTACAATCTGTAAAAGTGTTGGATCTTCTAGGAAATATTGTAATTGCAGAGCATTCTTTGTGCCGTAAAAAAATGCATGCGGTTTTCATATTTCTTAACATCTTTGCTTCCTCGAGCAATTTGATTATATCGAGAGACAAGACGCGAGCCGTCCAAAATTCGACGCCAGAACACTTCCGCAATAGCGTGATCAAAGGCTCTTTTTCCAAATATTGATACGCGATTCCCAACATCCAAGACCCAAACTCACACCTTTCCAACACTTTCCAACACTTCGCATCTTTGCTTTCTCGAGCAATTTGACAATACGAGAGACAAGACGCGAGCCGTCCAAAATTTGACTCCAGAACAGTTGCGCAAAAGCGTGATTAAATTATAACTATAGTTTAATCAATTGAGTTTATACTATCACACACTATCTATATAGACGTCCCACCTGGGAACTATTCGTTATAGTAGGAAATACCATCCTTTTTCTCAGTGTTGATACGCAATTCCCAACATCCAAGACCCAAACTCACACCTTTCCAACACTTTCCAACACTTTCCAACACTTCGCATCTTTGCACCCTCGAGTAAGTTGACAATACCGAGAGACAAGACGCTAGCCGTCCAAAATTCGACGCCAGAACACTTCCGCAATAGCGTGATCAAAGGCTCCTTTTCCAAATATCAATACGCGATTCCCAACATCCAAGACCCAAACGCACACCTTTCCAACTTTGGGACTTTGATTCATGAATTCACGGTCGAACTTAAGAAAGGTGGTTTGTCGTGAATGGAACGTGTGAACGGTGCATTGTATTCGTGTCCCGGAAGATCAGCGAACGATTTTATCGCGATTTAGGATGATCCGTAGCGGTCCGGCTTGCGAAACTGCTTATGATATCTTGAAGATGTTCACCGGAATCTTCTCGGCTCTTCGGCATGTCTAGTCTGTGGATGTAGTTTACAGAATCTCCCAGCGTCGAAGTTTAGACTATGTGCGGAATCCGCCCGATTGCCACGGAGTGTCTACTCTCCAGGTTCGGAATATATCGCGAGGTTCGAATCGATCGAACGACGAGGCGAGACTTCGATGGAAATCAGTATTATTATTCTATCACCCGTCGTCTCCGACGGGTTTTCCCCGACACCGGTTTCACTATCCGTCCTCCTTGGCCCTTGGGGCGCGCGATACGCCGAGGGAAATCTCGACTTTCAAATCGCGCGCTGACACTCTGCGCTAACGCCATTCCACCATCGAACTTTAGGAAAACAGGGCGTAAAACCGACGGAGACGACGGGAATCTTCGCCGCTGCGTACACGAAAGACCTTCCGTACTCGCGGAGTAGATCGAACATCTTCGTCTGAGGCGAGCTGACGAAACGTCTACGCGGTCCTCGATCCGACGACGAGTCATACTCCAAATCGCGAGGAAGGTCTCGTTATATTTTGACGATCCGAGTGGATCGCTGTACGATCCGGAGACCTGAGAGATGTATTGTTATCTGCTCATAAATCTGAGATCGTTATGCGCGGTTGTTACGAACGGATGTGCCGAATACGGAATGAAATTTGTTGTGGCTCTACGACTACCTTATGGTAAAATAAAGGGATATGTCCGATGCTCGAATAAATGCAAATGTGGAGTAGGGAGAATTCATCGATCTTCGTCTCGCACCGAGGTCGCCGCTGCGGCACGTCTTTGTCGGCTTTGTAGCAAGAGACGACTTCATTAACAGGTAGCGGAAGGGGCCGGATAGGAGAAGGGGCCGAAGTTAACTTACGTGGTCGTCATTCTTGAAAATACGCGGTCATTTGGGATTATGCTTTTTGTAAATATGCGGTCATTTGGAATTATGCCTTTTAGCAATACGCGGTCATTTGGAATTATGCCTTTTAGCAATACGCGGTCATTTGGAATTCATGCTTTTTTTGGAAATACGCGGCCATTTGGAATTATGCTTTTTGGAAGTATGCGGTCATTTGGAATTATGCCTTTTAGCAATACGCGATCATCTGGAATTATGTTTTTTGGAAATATGCGCTCATTTGGAATTATGCTTTTTGGAAATGCGTGGTCGTCTACTGTATATGTAATTAAATCTAGTGGCGTATATTTATCGTATCGATAGTATCTGTTCAAACAATCTAGTCAAATAATTAATTACGTCTCTCGCTTTATTTCTTATTGTAAATTAATATATGCAGTAAACTCCGGTACGAGTAGGTTAATTCAATTGAAATTAATTAGATAATATACATTTAGCAACTAAGATAAACTATATTCATTTCGGTTGCACGAATCAACCAGCTTAATTAATGTTATTAAAACTACGATCAGTAGGAATTACTCAGGCCATGATAAGTATGAAATTCGTATATAAATTTGTAAAAAACGATTACACAGAAAAAGAACATACTGCGATAAGCATATCCGCAACGGGTTTGGACATTTAATAATGGCTTACATTTAGGTTCGAGCTCAAGTTAACGCCCCTTCTGTTTGGCGTTTAGCGGTCAACGATTCAGTGAAGCGAAGATTCTCACTTCTGAGTCCAACGGTAAGAATGCTGGACTTGGGCTAAGCCTAAGTCGTTTGAAGATAACTGTGGTGCGCTTTTCTTCAGGAAACGACCGGAAAAAGCAATACCCTTTCACGGGTAATGGCGCATCCATATTGTCCGGTTGCTGGCTGAGACGGCTATCGCGTGCGACTTAAACTCTCGGCCAGGCAGGTTCTCTCCGTCATAGCACTACCGGAACACAGTCACCCTCACGATCGAAGCACGTGCCCGTCTGTCGATTCCATTGTATTCCCAATTCTTTGAGATCGGCCGACACAGGGGAATGCAGCGAAATAGCTGACATCGCCGGGACTCCGATGCATAGTACATTCAAAGCCTCTTTATGGTATAAAATATTTCCGAGGATGCAAAGAAAGCATTCGTATATTCGTAAAAAAAAATCAAATTTTCTTTTTTAAACTCAAAGATGCAGGTCATGACTCAAAGAAACCGCTTGACAACGCTGAGAAAAATAATAGTAGTAAAAAAATAGACATTAAGGTAAAGGTACCAATGATCGGACGGTTAAGAGCAGCCTAAGATTCCAGCAGTTATTCACTTATCAAGAACATTTATTTTCTTGAAATAACCGAAACCAATATCAAGATGATAGTTTTTAGTTTCTAAAAGTCACCGGTTAATTATAAAAGGATAAATATTTTTTTTAATTACGGAAGAAAGTATCAAGCGGGCTCAAATGTACCGATCTTCGGACGC
>JAPYZD010006155.1:0-22755 GCA_030522725.1 Ichneumoninae sp. B BG-2022a | reverse complement strand
TATGGAAGATGCTGATAAGATTGTTCGTCCATAATAATGATCCCAAAATGTTATTCGTTTCCTTTATGTTAAAATTTGTTTAAAATCGTAATTTTCAAGAATTAGACAAAATTCTGAAAAAAATCATAGGTATTCAGAAAAATTAACAAATCATTTTCGTAATAGAAAAAAATTGGTTGCCGGGTAATTTGTTGCACAATTTTTTTTTTTCAGTGATTTGTTATGAACATTCTGAAATTATTATTATGCACAAACAGTCTTTTCAGCACCTTTTATATTTTAGAATTTTTTCAGATTTTTTTCTCATCGAGAAGTGTTTGTAATCTTTCTCTTTTTTCTCTCAAACTTAGGCGGCGTCATTCATTGTGCTAGTACTACCGTAAACGTGAGACGTGTGTCGCGAAGAAAAATAAGCGATCTGCGCACGGATAATCTGATTTGACACTTTTTACCAATTTTCTTTAGAATCCCGCTATAAAATATATAAAATAAAACGATGGTCGTCCATTGAATTTTTTGAACCGAATACGCGTCGCATTCGTAAAGCAGGTGAAGGTACCAATGGTCGGACGCTTAAAAGTATTCCCAAATTCGAGCAGTTATGAATTGGTCGAGAACGCATTTTTTGTGAAAATAACTGAAACCAATGTGAAGATGATAGTTTCTAATTTCCAAAATACATGGATTCATTGCAAAAAGATACATTTTTTTTTGGTCGAGAAAAAATGATCTTTAATTGTAACTGAAATGAATATTAAAGTGATAGTTTCTAGTGTCCAAAATACATCGATTAATAACAAAAAGATAAATGTTTTTTTTTATTACGGAAGAAAATAAGAAGCGAGTCCACATGTACGAGTCTACGGACGCGGTTTTTCGGCTCGTCCCTACACTGATAAAAAAATACGGTTGAATGAACTAAGATTCGGGCAGTGACGTTCCACTATATATTTTGTTGGTACAGCTAAAAAATTGGTTAGTTCAACAATTTGTTGGGTGATTTCACAAATATATTTTTGAGTCATTAAAATATTTTGGTCGACCAACTAAACATTGATTACAAGCGTCAAATTGGTTTTTCTAATACTTAAATTCGGAATAAATCAAATCTGCATAGGAGTGTCCGAGGACTGGGACGTGTCCGACTATTGGCACTGTTACCTTATCGTGATGATTTCCATACCTGCGAATTAAGGAGGTTGGGCGCTTCACTTCAAAAGGCGGTGGGGGGGCTTCATTAGTCAAAAGAGTGCTACATTTTTAAAGTCGTTTATACAAACTTTTACGCATTTATTGATTGTACTGGAGGTCATTTGTATTACAGTAGATGCCCTTAACTTAGAAAAATATTAATTGCAATGGATTTGCAAAAATATTTGTTCAGTTTTTTGAAAGAATAATCCGTATTTTTTGCTCGATTTCGATGTTGTACGGTTCATTCTCTCCCTGCAAAGATGCTCTACCAATTTACCATCTATTTATTCGATAGTATTTTCCGTTTAAAAATGACAGCCTTTTCTTTATCGATCGTCAAGATTCCGTCATAAACAAACAGCTGTCATTTTTAAACGAAAAATATTGTCGAATATCTGGGTGGTGAGTTCATCAAAGCCGAACAATTATTATTTTTAAAAACACAACCTCTATGTCCCTTTTTCAAAATTAGCACAAACCAATTAATATTTTTTCAAATCCATTGCAAGTAATGTTTTCCTAAGTTAAGGACTTAATCACATCCACTGTAATGCAAATAACCATTCACTATAATCAATCGACACGTAAAAATTTCTATAATCGACTTCATTAAAATTGTAGCACTTATTTGACTAGTGCGAAGCACTCCAAACTCCTTAAACTCGAGACTCGCTCCGCGATGAAAAATAAAGGTAGCGATCCACGCATGGATAATCCAATTTTGGTACCTTTGACCACTTTTTTCCTTGAAATATCGCGATAAAAAATAAAATAAAACCATCGCCCTCCATTAAATTTTTTTGAACCAGAGCCGGATCTATTTAGAGTTCCGTCTAAACTTCACCAAGAACATTCTTGACTCCAGAGTGAATTTAACGAGCTAAAAAAAAAAGAAAAAGTGTTGTCTCGACTTCGAAAAAAAAAAAATTCAAATTCCGAAAGCATAGAAGTCCGCACGATTCCGAGAAATTTAGCAGGCCGTCGTTTCTCGTACTTCTCCGTTAGCATGGTAATTCGTCCGTCGCCGTTCCATGGCCGCTTCGCGCTACTGGGAAGCGGGATCGAAGCGTTTGTGGCTTTCCGGGAAGAAGTCGCGATATATAGCCGGCCGAGAAGGCGCGTTCAAGGGATTCTCTCGCGGTAACTCGAGCGTCAATGGAAACCCATTAACTAATTAGAAGAAGGAATACGGGAGAGAGATGGAGAGCGAGTTAAGGGTACAAGCTGCGTTTGACGCGTGCCCGAATATCCAAAGGTCTTCTCTTCCTCTTTATCCCGTAATCTCCCTCTTCTCGCGAGTCGCAATCGTCGACCCGATTAATTTCGCTAACGACGAATTCGCTCCGAGCGCGTCTCCTCTGCATCGGCGCGATGCAGCCGACCTCGCACTGTGTAAGCGACGTTTGTTTTGCTTCCTCGTGGAGGAAGCTATGTTTTCGCAGAAAATGAAAAAAAAAAAAATATCGAGATTTTAACGGCGGAGTAATGGAAACAGTCTAAAACGTCGAGAAATGCGATTTATAGCTGGCGTTCGGGTGCGCGTGTATGTGACAGAATTGCTAAAAGGTCTGTACTTTGGAAACGGTTTGAGATAGCGGGTTGAAATTTTTGACACCAGGTAACGTATTTTAATTCAGTGAAATTTTCGTGAACGTTGGTAGCCCGGTTGGATATTTTAAGAAAATTGGACATTTTTGAAAAATGTCTATGGTAGTTCAAAATTGACGAGATTTTTCTCGTTTTAAAATTGCATAGAAAGTTAATACTTGTGATCAGAGACCTTTGGTATTGAATTTGGCGGAAATCTATCCAGGGGGTTAGATTTTATGACATTTTGAGTTTTTTTATTTGAAAAATTACTAAAAAATGCTGTAATTCGAGTACACACAGAGGTATCGACCTCGAATTGGGAGATTAATTAACATTGCACAATATTTGGTATTGAATTTTGAGAAAATGGATTAATCGTGTAAATTTTATGAAATTTTTGAAATTATCGATTTTTTTTTGTGCATGACACGATTTTCTGGATCAAATCCAACGCTAAGAGCAAAATGAGTTACTGCGGTGAAAAATTTATAAAAAAAGTAGCCTCAAAACGACAAATTACAAAAATGTCAGTTAGCTATTTTCTGCAATAGATTTAGCGGTAAACTTTGACCGTTTCGATGTTATGAGACGTGTACATTTTTTAATGTTCCGAAAAAAAGTTGCAAAGCGATTTGCACATGTCTCCCTTACTTATTACAATTTTCCGCATAATTTCCTGTATCAGGAAGCCAAAATCGAAGAACTTCTCGTTGAGAAAGCTATGCCCAAAATTGTATTAAATGAGGAATGATTTATTAAATGCGCTACTTTTTTAAATTGTTTATTATTTTATATTTACATGGTCTCCTGAGTGTACTACATTTCTTATATCGAGTTGGCCCTTCAATTAATAATAATAATAATAATAATAATAATAATAATAATAATAATAATCTCGGAATCGCGATACGCTGCTTCCCTCGAATGTAATTATAATAATGGTATGCCCGTGAATAGTATTCGACGTTGTGTCGCGAAACTGGACCAGGCTGCTGGAGCGCTATGAAACGAGTCGGCCTTATCTCGAGCTCGGCTATGCGCGAAATTCAAGCCAGCCCCGAGAAAATAAGAGACGCGCGGAGAGCAACTGGGGAGCCGAGACGCAGAAAAGGTTTCGCTGATAAAAAAAAAGAAACAAAAATCACTAGAGGGAGAGAAAAATATTCGGGAAGAAAACAAAGTAGAATAAAAGCCAGAGTTCGCTTAACGCATAAGAGCATGTGCGATAACGTAAAAAAAAAAGAAAAGAAAACAAACATCGCTCGATAGGGAGGCAGATGTTAGTTCGCCGGTGCGAATCATTTATAAATTTTT
Organism: Ichneumoninae sp. B BG-2022a; assembly: GCA_030522725.1. NCBI lineage: Eukaryota > Metazoa > Arthropoda > Insecta > Hymenoptera > Ichneumonidae > Ichneumoninae sp. B BG-2022a. The sequence continues at coordinate 18,657 of JAPYZD010006155.1, read as the reverse complement.
TGCCCCTTCGTTTCTCGTTTGTGTCGCTTTGTAATTCGCGAGCCTCCGGTTGGCGACGAGAGCGCTTTTGCGCATGCGCGACCGCACTCTTCCCGTCTCTAATTTTCCCGTTCGGTCGAGATCCGGAGTCTTTTAATTCCGGACGTTTTCACGAGAGAAAAAAAAAGAGGAATCCGCGAGTCCAATCAGTCATCCGTGTGCGAAGCTTTCTTCCCATCCCGCTTCGTTCTCGTCGCTCCGTCGGCTCCGCTGTTTCTGGCAATTCACCAAATTCGCATAAGGACGTAGATTAAAGAGCGTTACCCCGCCAGAGGCATTATTATCGTAAATGTAATATATCGTTGGCGGTACAGGCTCTGGCGGGACCTCGCCGGAACGCGTGCATATAATCGCCCCGGCGGCCGGCGCTTTTACCACGCTATACGGTCTTCACGGTTACGACCTCTTTAACGCCCTCCCGAGACGGTACTCTCGATATGGCTCTATTTTTTCTCTTAACACCGCGGGGGCAAGGAGAAACGGAGAAGTTTTATAGTTTTTTTTAACTCTCGAGCACCGAGCCGTCGCACCGATGGATGACCTTTGCGAATCTGGATGCTACTTCGGAAAACTGTTCGAGGAGAAAAATTTGCTAAATAAAAAAAAAGAAATTGTGACGAGCCGCTGAGCGACAAATTTGGTAATGATACGTCGAGGCGTTCGAAAAAAAGGAAGTTTTTGAAGTCCGTACACTGAGAAAAAAAAATCGATTGAGTCAACAAAATGAGCGCTTACGCGTGGCGAAACAAATTTTTGGTTGATAGAACGAAATAATTGCTGTGTTAAGTAAAGAAAATTTGAATGAACGGCCTGGTAGTTCGATCAACGTGGCATTTCTTTCGATAAACCAAACATTTGTTTCGCCACCCGTAAGCGCACATTTTGTTGACTCAATTGATTTTTTTTCTGTATAGTAGTGAGCAGCCGTGCGTATGGAAAACTTTGCACATCTAGATACTATTTTCGAAAACTCTTTGAGGAGAAAAATTTATCATCATTTTTTGAAAATTTTTAGATCAACCGCTCAGACCGGGTACAAGTTTGGTAACGATTCGTCGGGTGCTTTGACGAGCGTGTGACTTGGAAGGAAATTAAAAAAAAAATTAATTGAAAATTTAACGTATCGGTCTGTAAGTTTTTTACACACAATTTTTTTTTTCGCACCAATTGGTACATTCGATTTAATTCACAATTGTGATGATAAATCAATATATTTTTTCATCGAAATTAACGTAAAGTATGTCCGATGTTTTTAATGTACTGAACGTTAATTTTTCTTCATAATTGTACATAAAATTTAATATAGTAGTTTATCCATAAAAACTTCCACAACTAGTACATTAAATCTCATACCAATTTTTTTTTTTACAATAACCGCAACGGCGAAGACTTTATCTGTGAAGTCAAGGAGGGAGTCTCGCTGCGCGCTGACTTCGCATAAGTTCGACAACAATAAGAGACAATTGCAAGAACTTCTTGATGATGTAAAAATCTGAAAAAAATCATGTATACTAAAGGTACTGAGAAGATTAATTCTGCATAATAATAATTGCAAATTGTTATTAACAAATTCATCAAAAAATCCGTATGAATTTTTTCAGATTTTTAAGTAATCGTTGATTTTTGTTCTATTACTTAAAAATCTTAAAAAATTCATACGTATTCAGAAAAATAAACGAATCATTTTCATAAAAAAAAAGTTTTGTTGCCGGGTAATTTGTTAACCAATTTTTATTTTTTGATGAATTTGTTAATAACATTTTGCAATTATTATTATGCAAAATTAATATTCTCAGTACCTTTAGTATACATGAAGAAGTATTTGCAATTTTCGCTTATTGTTGTCGAACTTATGCGAAGTCAGCGCGCAGCGAGACTCCCTCCTTAATTTTTCTTCCCTCCTTAATTTAAGATAGTAGTTTATCCATAAAAACTTCCACAACCAGTACATTCAATTTCATACCAATTTTTTTTTTTTTACAATAACCGCAACGGTGAAGACGTTATCTGTGAAGTTAACGAGGTGCAAAAAAACTATGCGCGGTGGTCCAGAATTGAAATCGTAGCGCCATTTGTTCGTTATTACGAAATGATCTATTTCAACGAACGAAAAAAACGGAAATTCTTTTTGACGTTTGGATAGCCTATCGCTTTTTCAGTGTGGTCAAGACACGCGGTGGTGCTCGACGACGAGATAAAAAAAAAAAGAAAAAAAATAGGCCCGACTATCGCGCGACGAACCGACTAGGCTCGCGATACTCCTCCCGTCTTGCCGAAACCCACACCTACGTAGCGCGCAGCATTGCGCGTTATACATCGTAGAGCATCCTATACAGCGAGCGCCCGATTAGCCATCGTCCCGTCGTTCTCCGCGGAATTTTTATTCGTCCCTCAAAAATAGCATTTATCGCCGAAAATATCTTTAGCTTTCGCCTCTCCCCGTCTCGTTTCGCGAGCTCTCTTAACTCTTCTGTTCTTTATGTATTCTTCATTTATCTTCTCGGCTCTCTGTGACTCTTTCTCTTTCTCGCATATTTATTCTATTTTTAAAAATATTTTTTTCCTCCTTGGATCCTTGCGGTTTTGCTATATAAAAGCTTAATTTATCTCCTTCGTTTCTTCACCAAGGCCCAATTTGATGGGCGTAGATAATAAATTATACAAGAATTTCTTGCCAGAGTTCTTTATTTTCCTTTTGTAAAAAAAAATTCAGAAGGGAGAACGATAGTTTTTACCGAGTAAATGTTTGACAAATGTACCACGAGGAAGAAAGCCGAGACTCGAGCTCGACGAGTTTCGATCTAGGACGAGTGAATGAACTTTTCTGTTATCTAAAAAGACCGGGAGTGATTAACGAACGAAAAAATTGGACTATGTGCGAAAGGCATGTTCTTTCCGTGTTGGATGGTGAACTCGGCCTGACGATTAAGCCTAATCATAGAACAAATTTCCGATTTAAAAAAAATACTAATATATCCCTCAATAATTGTATACAAAATTATTTTAAAAATCAGTCATCGGGCTCTGCGCACAATTTTATATTTCGAGAGTAAAGTTGAAACAACTTTTTTTAAATATTTTGTTATCGCATATGTTTATTTTAATTTTTCGATTTCTTTGCCTTTGCAGCCGGTCAGTGAGTGGACATCTCTGAACGTGGTCGAATGGATGTCGGCCCTAAATCTATACCGCTATGCAGACGTATTCAAGTCGAAAGATATCAAGGGCAGCGATCTGCTCAACTTGGATCGAGAAAAGCTGATGGTGAGTTCCGTTAATTGCTTCCCCAAAAAATCTTCAATCTCCATTCATCAATATGTTGGAAATTGTAAGAAAAAATTGTTGTCACAATTGTTGTCACAATTTCGTATCATGTACTAACATACATGTACTAACATACACGTACTGACATACACGCACAGACATAAACGCACTGACATACACGCACCGACATACACGCACTTACATACACGCACTTACATACACAGACTAACATACACGCACTAACATACATGTACTGACATAAATGTTCTGACATACATGCACTAATATACATGCACTGACATATATGTACTAACATATGTGTACTATCATACATGTACTAGCATACATGTACTAACATACACACACTAACATACATGTACTGTCATAAATGCACTGACATACATGTACTGACATAAATGCACTGACATACATGCACTAATATACATGCACTGGCATACATGTACTAGCATACATGTACTAACATACATGTACTAACATAAATGTACTATCATACGTGTACTCACATACATGTGCTAAGATATATGAACCGACATACATGTACTCACGCACATGTGCCAACTAACATGTACTAACATACATGTACTAAAAATAAAATTTATCAGAGCAATTGCTTCGTCGAGGAATGGAGGCCGGAGGATAAATGTGCTATAGGGACGAGTTGAAAAGATAAAAAAAGACAAGCAAATGCTATAAAGACGATTCTAGAGACGCTGGAGAATAGATCATCCGATAAACCCGAGATATCGTCGTGAGCCAAGAGAGTTCCTTCTCCGGCACAGTTTTACAATCGTCTCAGCTCCCCCTCGTTATCCCGTTATCCCAGTAATCCGTGCTCCCATCGTCGTCGTTTGGTCCTCGTCCGCGTCTCGGTAGTTCCTTGCACCTACTTACAGCGATATCCCAACTCCATTGGGGAATACGAGAGTCACGATTGGTCAATCGACGATCTCACAGCGCGATGACTTTTGCCGCCACCGCTGCAGCACACTTCTCGTGCCCGTCGACGTCGTCGACGGCGCAGTCCTCTTCCTAGTCAAGAAAAGCAGAAATACCCAATGGCGATACTCGCCAAGAGGAAAGAATCCTATGCGAGAGAACTGAAAAAAATGCACAAGACTTCAAGGCTGTTCTGAGGCGTAAATCCTCGATTACCATACTAATCGACTCGTAAATTGTCCGTCCCGTGTGTCCTTACCTGGTATCCCCCTTATGTAGATATCTCTGGATATTCGTGTGCGTTTCTTTTCTTCCGAGAGTCGCGGTCTTCTCTCGTACGTGAAAACACGAGAGAGACTCCCTCGCCTTTACAGTTCACAGTAAGCTGGCCAGCTTCAATTTTTGCCTTTTTTTATTTTATTTTTTTACATAGAATTGTTGTGGAAAAACGTGAGAGATTTATTTGTCGATCTTTTAACAATATTCTATGATACACTGTAAAAATAAAGTGTAAATTTAATTTACTGGAACTTTAAGTTTGCTTAAATGACTTACATTAATTGAACATTAATGTATTTTTTTTAAATTAAAATACCTGATACTAAAATTACAAATCTTTTGCCCACAAAAATTTGAATTAAAAATAGCTTCCTCCACGAGGAAGCTATAAAAAAATTAATTGTCAAATTGCACATCGCACATGTGTTTGAAATTTCAGAAACAGTTTATATAAGAATAAGTTTATATATCCAATACCGTTAAGGTAGTACTACCGCAATGACTGACGCCGCCTAAGTTTGAGAGGAACAAAAGAGAATTACAAACACTTCTCGATCGGATAAAAATCTGAAAAAAATCAAATGGAAGATGCTGATACGATTGTTCGTCCATAATAATGATCCCAAAATGTTATTCGTTTCCTTTATGTTAAAATTTGTTTAAAATCGTAATTTTCAAGTATTAGATAAAATTCAAGTATTAGAAATTTCAAGTATTAGATAAAATTCTGAAAAAATTAATATGTATTCAGAAAAATTAACAAATCATTTCCGTAATAAAAAAAATTTGTTTGTCGGTTAATTCGTTGTACAATTTTTTTTTTCATTAATTTGTTATGAACATTCTGAAATTATTATTATGCACAAATAATATTTTCAGAACCTTTTATATGCTAGAATTTTTTCAGATTTTTTTCTTACCGAGAAGTGTTTGTAATCTTTGTTTTTTTTCTCTCGAACTTAGGCGGCGTCAGTCATTGTGCTAGTACTACCTTAATTAATTTTCAAAGAGAATTGTTTTTGGGTCTACTCGTTGGCATGTTCGTCCCTTTGGTAAGATATTAATTTTATTTGTTTTTTTTTTACAGAATATGGGAATAAAAGATGAGTTCCATCAGAAGAATATACTGGTGTGCATCGAGGAGCTCTGTCAGCCATCGTCGTCGCCGACGTTGCAGGGTGGCGATGGGACGATCGTCAAATCCACGGGTGTTAGCACGTTGCCTGGAAGCGAAGGTACAAACGCAACGACGACCGATTGCGGTAGCACAACGAGCACGAGCAGTTCGAGCGGTTCGACGACGGGCGGCAATGCCGTCGGGGCTTCGTGTAATGCGCCCGGTACAGCTTCAGCGTCCGCTAACTCGCACAACCTCGTGCCGCACAGCTTCAGCGTCTTGGAGAGATGCGACAAGTGCCACAAATATCTCAGGGGCCTCTTGCACCAAGGATTCCTCTGTCAAGGTATACCGTCTATCGCTCGCCGTTGACGTAGTTTCCTCCCTCACGCTCTCCCTCTCTGCGCACTTCGATTCAATGTGTGCACACTCACACGGTTTAAAAAAAATGTAAATTTAGTATACCGTACTGGAAGTTGTTAGACGAAAACTGGTACATTAAATTTAATGTGTAATTGTCATGAAAAATTAATGGACGTATAGAGTAATATTAAAGCGAATTATTAGAAGTAAAGTATTTTTAAAGTTTTCAATATACCGTACGTTGATTTTTCATCACAATTGTATATGAAATTTAATATAGCAGTTTATGCATAAAACTTTCAGTGCCAGTACATTGAATTGCGCACTTCGATTCAACGTGTGCACACTCACACGGTTTAAAAAAAAAATGTAAATTTAGTAGACCATACTGGAAGCTTTTAGATAAAAACTGGTACATTAAATTTAATGTGTAATTGTCATGAAAAATTAATGGACGTATAGAGTAAAATTAAAGCGAATTATTAGAAGTAAAGTATTTTTTAAGTTTTCAATATACCGTACGTTAATTTTTCATCACAATTGTATATGAAATTTAATGTAGGAGTTCATGCATAAAAACTTTCAGTGCTAGTACATTGAATTTCGCATAATCTTTTTTACACGCTGTAAAAAAAATTGTGAATTTAACGTACCGGGTTCAAAGTTCTTATGCAAAAACTGGTACATTAAATCTAATGTACAATTGTGATGAAAAATGAATATACTTCTTAATCGAAAATAAAGTAAATTATAAAAATTGAAGTACTTTCATAGTAACATTAAAGTAAATTATTAAAAATAAAGTATTTCCAATGTTTTTAATACGCTGTATATTATTTTTTCATCAGAATTGTACATGAAATTCAATATACGAGTTTTTGCATAAAGACTTCCAGTCCGGCACATTAATTTTTTCACGACCAAAATCGGTAGGGCGTATATTCGCTATGTTTTTTAACTCAATTTGTTCACGCAGGATTATTAATCTTATTCATCGAACATTTCCGCAATGCTGAAGTTCCTTCGTCGAGTCGTAACTTTCATATCGATACGCTGATACTGAAGAATATTTTTTTTTTACAATCGTTGAAGGCAACGCCGATTGATTTATTTTAAACTAGGAGACAGTGAATTCTCGAGATTGAATGCGAAATCACCATCGGACTTGATTATAATTGTAGAGGCTTCTATTATACGATTCTCATTGAGACGTCTAATCGTCTCCGTTTCTCGTTTCAACTTCCTCCAGGCGAAAGATAGTCTACGTATATTCTGCTCCGTCATCTCATCTGCTCGTAGAGCGCACTGGAGATGGTGACGCTACGGCGACTTCATTATTATCGGTTGGATAATCAGAATGTCAGGATTAATTGCCATTGGCTATTAGAACGATTATTGCTCAGGATTGATTGAGTTCGATCCGAACGTTTCATTTTTTTCTTTTAATTTATCACCGCTATCTATATATATCGATAGCGTGGCTCGATTCTTAAAGCGTTTTTTTTCACAGATTGCGGACTGGTCGCCCACAGAACGTGCTCGGCGACGGGTTTGCCCACGACCTGTGTACCATCCGATCCTGAGACCCGGCACAATCGATTCACGTCAGGTACGCTGCATACACATCGCATATACATAATTTTTTTTTTTCGTATGTAAAACACTGATTGTCCGTCGCATTATTATTCTCTTACGAATTGCTCATCGACGGACGGGTTTTCGCTCGTTCGACCGTACTAGGACATAAAGTCGCCGTGTAAAGAAAAAAAAAATTGGTATAAAAACATTCGCATAAAATTGCACGTGCCCTGTTGCATTCGTGTAATCGCATCAGATGAGGAAAAAATTGTTGGCGATTACTGATAATTTCTGAACTGGCAAAACTTATGTTACTTATATTTATGCAAAACTTATTCGTCGCAGAAAAAAAAGATTACGATTCTCTTAAAATGATCGATAGTTTTTAGCCACTCTGGCTATGATCTATGTAGAGATCCATATACCCTGATCTATAACATTAAGTACTGCTTCTTTGTATAACTTGTTTTTTAATTGAAAAATTAATTTAAAAAAATAATGTTTCTTATACAATTAACAGCAGTTTTTAGCCGCTCGGGTAATGATCTATATAAATCCATGAAGATCTATGTAGATCTATGGATCTATGTGGGGATCCATATACCCTGATCTATAAAATTAAGTACTGCTTTTTTGTATAACTTGTTGTTGAAAAATTGAAAAATGAATTTTAAAAAATAATGTTTCTCATAAAATTAACGGCAGTTTCTAGCCGCTCGGGTAATGATCTATGTAGATCCATGAAGATCTATGTAGATTAGGGTGTTTCAAAGAAGGCATTGTTTTTTAAATTTTCTTCCCACCTGTTTAAAGTACAGATTTCGATCTCAAATTGAACTTCACAAAAGGCGGTACCAAGCAAAAAATCCTAAGAGCTGCCGCATTCGACGGTTAACCCAAAAAATGCGGCACCTCTCAAACTTAATTGTCAGCGACCATCTTTCGCTGGATTTTTTTTATCAATTAATATATATAGTTCTACGGGGTGGGAGCTTAACGTTTTGTCATTTTTTGTATTAAACACAAAAGACTACAAATAAAAAAAGAATTATTAAAAATATGTATTTTGGGTTCACTACAAAAAATTACAAAAAGTTAATCTCCCACCCCGCAGAATTATATATTTCGGTCTAAAAAAAACATTTCGCGAAAAGTGGTCGTTGACAAAGTTTAAAAGGTGGCGCATTTTTTGGGTACAAACGTCGAATGCGGCACCTCTTAGAATTTTTAGCTAGAGACCACCTTTCGCGAGGTTCAATTTGAGATCGAAATCTAGACTTTAAAAAAATGGGAGCAAAATAAAAAAAAATGTCCTTTTTGCGAAATACCCTAATGTAGATCTATGGATCTATGTGGGGATCCATATACCCTGATCTATAAAACCAAAAAAAAACAAAAAATGTACTGCTGCATTTTCCCTTCTATTTATATAAATTTGCGCGAACGCAAAGTGATTTTAATATACTTTGTTTTATTGCACCAGGGCGGAGGGTGAGTCTCACGGCCTCTGTCTATTTTGCGGTTTATCATCGTGCCGTACGATTAGAGTGCTAATGTAATTAGTTACGACTTTCCGGAGGTTAACCACGGCAGATATTAAGTGTGATCCTCGGCTGACGTGCCCGGAGCCAACTATAATACCGCGTACAAGCGTTTAAGCGTGTAGAGCGAGATATTCCTCCAACCGCAGAGAGGACACGTGCACCGCACACGCGCGCGACCACGTAACACGCATATTATTCGCGGCAAATATTCCCGCAGTCTCAGGACCCCCTCCTCGTTATATATCACTTCGGTACTATATTCAATTTTAAGACCGGATTAACGACCGTACTCGTAAAATCGTCTCAGCCGAGGTTCCTCGCTGAGTTTGGACGACCAAGTTTCGCCTCTCGGTTCCTCCTCTTCCTCTCTATTCTCGGCACTTCGGTATCTCCTGTGTACAGTCTTTGATTTCTGACGCTTATCGCGATGAGTTCATGCAGCGACAGGTTAGCCAAAAATTATACGACGTTGCGTCGGGGATGACGCGAGAGCGAGAGACGCGGCCGGGAGATTCGCGTTAATTTTCACGAGTGGCGCCAGACTTCGGCGCGGAGCGAGCCCGCAGGCCGGCGTCGAGTCCATTCGGGCCAGCGTCGTGGCATATTATACCGCAGCCTCTCTCGGTTCATCACCTTCATTCAAATTCGCCTCCCATTGCCCCGCCGGCTCGTTATTTCATTTACGAACTATTGTTCAAGAAACCCGTCGATGTTTCGCGACCCGAGCCCGTGAGACGTCTTTGCCGTTCGTTCGTGTTGTCGACGGGGATTGGAAAAAATTTCACTGGGAAACGTTTTCACGGATTACGGATCGACGCGAGTAATTCGATTCTATTGAAAATTTTGTCGGGTAAATTATTCATTTATTTTCCTGCTGTCTAGCGGAAATCATTTATCGATCAAGGGTGGATCCATCGATCTGAGGTGAAGAGAAACATGTTCTATCTTCTTCTTGCCTCGTTCATAGATCAATCGAAATTTGTACGCAAATCTTCCTATCGCACTGTTTTCACGTCGAAATTTTCTGACGTTCGACAAACGACGGCAAAAAGAAAGAAATAATTTATCGTTCAACGAGTTTGGTCCATCGATATCAGACAAAAAAAACATGTTTCAACTTATTCTCGGTTCATTTGCAGATCAATCAAAATTCATACGTAAGTCTCTCTATCGCACCTATCTCACATGGAATCTTTCTGACGTTCAACAAACTGCAGCAAAAACAAAAAAAAGAGAAATTGTGTATCGTTCTAGAGTGGGTCCATCGATCTCAGGCAAAAGAAAAACATGTTTCATCTTCTCGGCTCATTCGTAGACCAATCGAAATCCATACGCAATTGTTTCTATCGCACTTATCTCACATCGAAACTTCCTGACGTTCAACAAACTGCAACAAAAAAAAGAAATAATGTATCGCTCAAGTGTGGGTCCATCGATCTTAGGCAAAAAAAAACATGTTCCATCTTCTCGTTTAATTTGTAGATCAATCAAAATCCGCACGTAAACCTTTCTATCGCACTTATCTCACATCGAAACTTCCTGACGTTCAACAAACTGCAGCAAAAAAACAAATAATTTATTGTTCAAGAGTGATTCCATCGATCTCTGGCAAAAAAAAAACATGGTTCATCATCTCGATTAATTTGTAGTTCAATCGAAATCCGCACGTAAATTTTTCCCTCGCACTTACCTCACATCGAAACTTCCTGACGTTCAACAAACTGCAGCAAAAAAACAAATAATTTATTGTTCAAGAGTGGTTCCATCGATCTCTGGCAACAAAAAAAAACACGTTTCATCTTCTCGTTTAATTTGCAGTTCAATCGAAATCCGCACGTAAATCTTTCCGTCGCACTTACCTCGCATCGAAACTTCCTGACGTTCACCAAACTGCAGCAAAAAAAAAAAAAAGAAAAAAAAAGAAAATATATCAACTTGCCTTCACGACAATTGCCCAAGGTGACTGACACAATTATCATCATATTATATTCGCATATACTTGTTGCAATGGGAGTTAAAAGTGTCAGTGAGTAATGAGATTCGTTGTTGGCCTCTTCAGCATCCACTTCTCCCGGCTCTCTTCTCTCTCTCTTCTCGCCGCGGACGGGATAACAAGCGGCGTCAGCGCGATGCATGCGTACGTACGAAATGATCTCGCGCAGCGGCAGCAGTTGCAGAATATATATTCCACATTGTAAATATTCACTGACGCCGAGTAGCCAGTAAATTATTTCTCTCTCTCCCCGTCGTTCTCTCGATCTCTGCACATTTTGCAGTTTCATCGGTTCAGCTTGAGCTCACTCGTCTCTCTCTCTTTTTCCCGACGCGAGAGTACGATGGCGCAGTCGAGTGGCTGTGTGTGACCCTGGCTCGGCGAGAGACCCGTGGGTGTCGCGCGCTCGCGTGTGCTCGTCTATAGAAATTACATTTTTTTTATTCCTTTTTTTTCCTTCTTATTCCACTCAACCGGCAGATATTTCTGTACGACCGGTGTATATGAGTGGTTGTAATTCATACTACAATTGAACTCGTTGTGTTTCCAGCCGACAGAGCTCTCGGGCACTCCTCTTTCGTACCCCTCCCCAGGCCTTCCCTCGATTCGCGATATTCAGCGTCGTAAAATACTCGTAGAGAAAATATGAGATACGGAAAACGCTCTCGTGCGAGCTGCTCACTCTCACTCTCTGTGTACCCGGCAAGATATCCCATCTGTTCACATTTTTCGAACGCGCGGCTTACGCAATTACGCTTCTTCGTTCGAGGAGCTCTCGACGTCCACTCGGAATTTTTTGACTGGCCCTCAAAGCCACATGAGAGTCGGAGGAATAAAAAAATCCTCGAAGCTCTTCCAGATGTTCGATGCACGGTTTGCAGAGAGAATAGAAAGCTTCTTATTGAGAATTTTATGGGCTTCCTTACCTCTCGGCGATTCGTTTGATTTTGATGTTACAAGACATTCATTTATTTTTCACACGGGAAGAAGCCTTTCACAAAAATAATTTTTATTTCGCCATTGCACGATTTATTGCCTCGATACGAGCCAACGGAGAGCGGGGTAATAAATGCTGGGTGAGAGAGTTCATGACAACTAACGTTCGTAGGTTTTCTTTTATTTGCTTTGCAATCTGTGGGAAAACCCGAGGCTTTTGATTCGTGCGCCATTTCGTTCCTTCGACTTTCGTTAAAATTTGTTTTCTTCTGTTTTTAATCTGCGAGTTGTGTTCGTTTCCGTGTGAAGAAATATATATTTTTTTTATGAAAGGATGTGTTTTTTATACTCTGGTCAACCTGAGCTCTCGTACATGGGAATGTAATGAATAAAAATAAATGTTCGAGTTCATCGACGATTAACATTTATAGCCTTATTCGACCACCGAGCAACGCGAGTAACGTTAATAATAGCTTTAACAAACGTTCTCTCTGTCTCGAGGATCCCGCGCTATTATTATGCACTGTTACTACCTACATTATTGAATACCGGATAACTACACGTAAGAATGTATTTTTCATCTCGTTCAATGTGCGTAGGATTTATGTATGACATAAAAAAAAACAGGGCTATTAAAATTATAATGTAGTTCAACAGTGGAATAACGAAGATGGTAATTTTAAACGTTGGTGTTATTTGTTCTGTCGCCGATTATAGTTCAAATTATGGTAGTAAATAGTTTGTCTTTTATTTTTGAAACATTATCTAACAGCGAGGAGGCAATAAGAAAAAAAAAGAAAATCTTAAGGGCCACTTCTTCAAAATTCTTACACCACAGTAAATGGGTAAAAACGCATGCATATTCCGTGATTTTTGTCTCAGTAAATGTACGCTTTATCGATTAAATTTTTTAGGGAAGAATATATTAAATATAAGAATATATTTAGGGAGGATATATTGAAGAACATTTAGGCATTTTTTCATTTAACTTTATTGTTATTATATATTTTCTTATCGGTTGGCGTAAACAGTTTTTTTTTGGAAGTTCATTTGCGGTGTCGCTGATTTCAATTTCTAAACTTATCAGAAACAACCAATTTTAATTGTTTCTTAAGAAATTATATATAACGCGGTCCTTGACGAGGGGGGAAAAAAGTTGGCGAATTGGCGGTCACTTGAAAAAAGTCGATTTTTACGCATTTTTCAACAATGCATCATTTATAAAAATTATTTTTTTAAATATGAGTCCGTCAAGGACCAAATACTCTGTTGAAGAATATCGGTACAAATTTTCACAAAAATTCATGAAGTCATTTTTGAGATATTAGGAACAACGATCTTGAAGACCACGTTTTGAGAAAAACGCGTTCAAAGTTCGGCCGCAGCGCTGCTCGAGCTCTCGGCCACTCTCCGCAAAACGGTCTCTAATTTTCGTAATTTGTTGAAATTCGATATAAAAATTTAACAGAATATTCTTGACACTATAAACGATTAGAAAAAAATGAGAAAAAATTGGAAATTTTATTGTACTGTAAGCTCTTAATCTAACAACTTTCTTTCCTGTTTCTCTTCCAGTCTTCGGCCTCGCTCTGTGCTCGCAATTCGATACTGCCACGCGGAAAGCACCGATTCTCGTCGAGCGTTGCATTCGCGCATTGGAGGAAAGGGCTTACATCGATGCCTCCCTGGATCTCTACAAAGTCTACCACAATAGCCCACCGAACGAGCAAACTATTGAGCTTCGACAAGAGCTAAACCACGGTGAGTATCTAAAACGGTCAGACAAACCGTAGGATTCTCCAGAATCCTGCTACAATGTTTGACCTGAAATTTTAACAATACTCTTTTCTTCTATTCGTTTTTTTTTCACAGACGTCTGCAACGCCGATCTGAGCTCCTACAGTCCGCAGTGCATAGCGAGCGTGCTGAAAAAATTTCTTCGCGAATTGCCTGATCCCGTCATACCTGTACAGTGGTACGACAGATTCTTGGAGGCATCAAGTACGCACATTCACTTTTACACTACTAGCAATTTTATTTATTTTATTTATTTTATTTATTTTATTTATTTTATTTATTTTATTTATTTTATTTATTTTATTTATTTTATTTATTTTATTTATTTACGGGCGATGCCCATTTACAGACCGAACGGTGATATCTGACGTTCAAACAACGCTTAACCGATGTGGAGAGTCGCTTTTCCAATTGAATCTTAACTTTAAAATGAACGCCTTTCGCAAATGATATTACAAATGAGATACTTATTAAAAAATATTTCTCGATGAATTTACACTTAGCGATTTATCCTTCGAGTCGAAACGACCCGGCTAAAAATACTCTCTGTCCAACCCTGTATTTATTGTAATGTTGAAAAACAGGCTTGCGGAGCGACGAACAGTGCGCAGCGAGACTCGGTCAATTGGTAGCCGAACTGCCGGAACATCACAAAACCACCTTGCATTATCTAATGGCTCACTTTTGTCGCATATGCCAATTGCAACATGCGAGAGACTACACCGAACCACCGACGATTCTCGTTCAAGTGCTGTGCCACATATTCCTCAGGCCTCCCTGGGAGCGAATAATGTAAGTGCGCTGCTTCGTAATGTTGTTCTTTTTTTTCTTTTTTTCTTCTTTTTTGTCCATAAATGGCACAACTCCGCCTATCCATCGTGTGTGTACGCCTACTCGAAATATCGATTGTTCCCGCTTGCACGAGCTCGTCAAGCTTCCTTGCTTCGAACCGCTATATATATCTCTGTACTAATTTCAGTCAAGTGGTGTACAACACGGAGGCTCATATTCGCATAATGGAATTGCTCTTGCTTCACGGTAATTGGAACGAGAAACTGCCTGAATTTGCGAGCGCTCCTCAATTGCCACCGAGGAAAGTTTCGAGGCCACAGTTTCCAGTTCTCGATCCATTTCCCACGCTGGACGAGGACACAGCGGCCAACGATCGGCAAATGAATCCGGATAGCAACAAAGATCAGCCACACAGGTATTTAAAAAAGTGCTAGCTTTTTTGTTTACTTTAATACCGTTGTCGAAATATTTACTTGACAGCATCTTTGTATCGGCTTCAAACAGTATTGCGAATTCTTGGATTCCAAACTGTACTTGTTATTCTCTTCGAAAAAAAATTACAATTAGCTATTAAAAGTTCAACGACTTTTCACCAAAAAAGTTAAATGTTAAAAAAAGGAAAAGGATAAAACGTAAAACTAATCTCTTGTAATTCGATAGACCGAGAACACTTCAAGAGGCCGAATGGTACTGGGGCGACATAACGAGAGACGACGTTAACGAGATGATGGTGGACTCCCCGGACGGCACGTTTCTCGTTCGGAACGCGTCTTCGAAGGGCGGCGAGTACACCCTAACGTTGCGCAAGGGCGGTACCAACAAGCTCATAAAGATCTGTCACAGAAATGGCAAATACGGTTTCTCAGAGCCATACAATTTCCATTCGGTTATCGAGCTCGTCGATCACTATCGAAACTGTTCGCTGGCTCAATACAATTCGACCCTCGACATCAAGCTCCTCTATCCCGTGTCACGTTTTCAACAGGTAAAGATAATCGAAGTATTTCAATCGTCGATCAATATCTACTGTTTTGCATCACGTACACCACAAATACATAAATATTTACACATTATTTTACGTAATTCGTATCGTTCCCTTCGCAGGATGACGAAATCGCGAGTACGACAGACACGGCGAACGTTCTGCAAAAGTACGTCGAATTGGACAAGGAAATGACGGACAAGGTCAGACAGTATCAAGATTGTTCGGAGCTTTACGGCAGAACGGCCTACGAGGTGCAATTGAAGCGACAAGCGCTCGAAGCGTTTTCCGAGGCGATAAAGATGTTCGAGGATCAGATGAAGCTTCAGGAGTCATATCAGAAAGAGGCCCAACCCCACGAGATATCGACGTGAGTTTGATAACCGAGTTTCTGAATAAATTTCTGCTGGCTTTTTTTTTCTTTTTTATAACTGTGACAAGCCTCTGGTACAGTTTGTCCGTTATCTTATCTCTCTCTTTCTCTCTCGTGGCCGGGCATAAACCGACACGAGGACACGTTCAAAACACACGCAAACTCACACACGACTATGTTTATTCACCGCCGTTTTCTTCGCAGTCTGACCGATAACGCCGAATTGCTGAAGAGCCGATTGAAGTCGCTGGAAGATAGTCGCGAACAGCTCGACGACAGTCTACGACAACAAATCGCCTACAACAGAACTCTCGAGCGTGAGATGCAGAAACTGAAGCCCGAAGTAATACAGCTCATGCGGCAGAGAGACAAGCACTTGATGTACGTAATAAAAAAATATCTCGCTTCCGTGCGAACCGCTGTCGAATACGGTAGAATTATCCAATATTTCCTCGAGAAGACGATGCAGCGAATCAGCCGAATCTCCGAGGGTTGTTAATTTGCAGTAATTTAATTTTTCGATTTTTTATTTCCTGCCCGACAGATGGTTGAGAAAAAACGGCATGAACCAAACAAAGATAAATCTGATGTTGAACAACACAATGCCGAATCCGGTAGTTGGGGATCTCGTGATAAACGATCTTCAGGAATTCGATTTGGAAGTTCACTCCGACGAGAAAACGTGGCTTTTCCTCGAAGGCTCCAGATCGGACGCCGATAGAATATTACAAAATCTTCCCGACGGTACTTTCCTCGTGAGACGCTCGCGGACAGGCCAGTACGCCCTCTCTATAATGTGAGTATCTCGAGCGCGATGAAATTTTTGTATTTTTTATAAGTTCGAAAACAGGAAGTTTTGGATCTTTTTAATGTACGAACATTTTTTATGTTCCAGGTGCAACGGTATGGTCAACCATTGCATAATATACGCGACGGAGCGTGGTTTCGGTTTCGCCGAGCCTTACAATATACACGCAACACTGAAACATCTCGTGCTTCACTACGCTCAAAATTCACTGGAGGAACACAACGAGAGCCTACGAACAACGCTGACGTATCCGGCTTTCGCGAGTCCGTCGGCTCTGGCTCAGCTTCAGGCGCAGTACATGCAGTTTCAGGGACAAAATCAAAATAATCTGTCAATAGTGATCAAATAAATAAGCACGGATTTTCTAAAAATCTAAAAAAATAAATAAAAATAAATAATCGTGATGAGAGAGACGACGGACGGGTCGAGGCTCCTTTGAGGGGCTTCGCAAACGCTTTTAAGAACAATGACGGAACGCGAGTGAAGAAAGTAAAAAAAGAACACACAAAGAACAGCCTCGTGGCGATCAAACGTGGGAAACACAAAGAATGAGAAAAGCGATGGTTAAAAGTTGTAGCAGTAGCAGCAGTTGTGATCTCAGTTTAAAAAGAAAAATCAATCGAGAATCTCAAGAGAAATTAAATACTTCGTTAAACGATTTTAATATCGAAAATCTCGTGCCGCTCACGAAAAACAAAGAAAATTGCCAGTTTTTCATCCTTCCGAGTGATCGCTAAGTGCATTACACGATCTCGCGAACCATCCATCACCATCCGCGTTCTCAACACTGTGAAAGTAAAAGCACAGTAACGAACGTTAAAACAAAAAAGCAAGAAAGAAGAAGACACAAGCATAGAAGCATAACGAACCATTCTCCATCGCCATCACTTCGTTATATCAATCGGTACAACGAATTTATCTCGATCGTGGAAAAAAAAACAAGGAGGATTATTTGTACGTAGGATTTAAATGCTGTGCCAGGCGTTCGACCGAGTACGCGAAGTGAGTTATATTAAAAAAATAACTGTCTGTGATTTTGGATCGATAAGACGAACGATGGTGTTTCAATTTTTTTTTCTTTTTTTTTTACACGTATGTAATTGTTTCTCGCTTGTAATCTGTACTTGTTCGTTTCTCTTAATTTCTTTTCACTATCAACGTTCTATGTTTTGCTTTTCAATTTTTTTATATATATAACATATATACATATATATTATATACATATGTACCTATATCTATTGCGTGTGCGCGACCTCGCGTAGAGCGTGAGGTCGAAAGCGGAGAAGCGGCGACGATTTTGTGTCGCGAGAATCGGCATATGGTCGAATTATTGTGCGACGGAAAAGTTGATTGGCTGCTCCGGATGAGCCTTGTGTCTCGCGAAGCACGCGGCGAGAAAAAAAAAACACTGTATCGCGCTCGTGCGCCTGCGTGCGTGTGTGTGTGTGTGTCACATATGATGATCGCGACGGCCGTCCATGTTTGTAAACGAGATATAGGAGAGACAGTTTCAGTGGGAGAGAAGAAAAAAAGAACTGGCCGTCGACGATTTTCTCGTTCGGTCCCGACGATCGTAAAGTTTAGGAATGAGTATGTTTGTAATAACGTCGATGTCTTCACTTCTTGTAAACGTATCTTCATTTTTCTTTGTCTCTTCCGTTTTTCTGTTCAATGTTTCTTTCCACGCGTCGAATCGAGTTACGATAGATCCGCGCTAGATTGGAGACACGGGCGTTCATTATTTTTGCGGACGCCTTCTGTGCTGTTATTAAAAAAAAAAGGAAACTCTAAGTATAGTGTCTGTAGGATGTGATAAACGACGGCGAGCAGGAGGT
>JAPYZD010006153.1:0-16508 GCA_030522725.1 Ichneumoninae sp. B BG-2022a | reverse complement strand
AAGTTTACCAGGCATTTTTATAGCCAACATTGCAAAAATGAATGATTTTAGGTATTTTTAAACAACGATTTCTTTGCTTTCCGATGGCATCGCGGAAAAACCCAGGTGCCTATCATGATCTACAGCAAGACATACACAAGACAATGGATATGACGGGATTAAAAATCTAGATAAAGAGGTATCACTAGGAATTCTGGAATGAAAATCGAAAGGGCAAAAAAAGATTCAGGAGAGCATACTTTTTAAAAATGTTTAATAAAATTTGCCTAAGTTACATCGGAATTAAGATAATTCTGAACTGAGGGTTTTCATCGACATATCGTTTATAAATTACTATACATTGGACGCGCATCATTGAGTGTAATTTAATTTCCTCAAGCGCAAACGGATTTCGGTTTCATTTTGCTCATCCATCTCATCGACACGATAACAAAAATCGACGAAAGAAAAGGAAAACGAAAAGATCGACGGGAGTCGAGTAACTGAACAGCGTGGCGCGCGTAAGAGGTTCGATCGCTCGGTCGATCTCGCCGATCCCGTCGAAGAAGAGGTGACTTCGAGACTCGATCTTCTCGCTGCTGCCGCTCCGGCTGATGATGCCGCCACTCTTTCGCCTCTCTCGCATCTTTCGCATCTCTTTTCGCTTCTCAGCTTGGTTTCTCGCTTCCTCGCTCGGCCGTGTGTTTGTTCGCCTGTAATTAAAGCCCTCGACCGCCACGGGCGCGACCTCGATTGCTCTCCTCTTCCTGATACGCCTACCGATCTCTCACCTTCGCGCGCTCCGTCTTCCTCCCTTCCCGGCCCTCAAATTCCGTCGGTCCTCGTTGGTTTCTCTGCATACGGAGCTTTCTTGCTCGCTCGACGGAGCTTCACCCGATCCTCGATCCTCAATCCTCGCCGAGAAAGAAAGACGGCGAGATCTTTATGCTCCTTCGTGTGCTCGTATCGTCGTACCGAGTCGAAGGGATCTCTCGTTCATCCATAATCGAACCGACGAGCGAGATAGCTCGAGCCACGAAATTAGTTACACCTCTTTGCTCCCATCACGCGATAGCTAATTTTCAATAGCAATAGTTAGTTACTCAGTGAGCATGCATCGTTTTCCTTCGGGAGTTTGCGGGATCGAGCGGTACAATATGGAGGACATTTCCTCTATGGGTATGGAAATCTTCGAGCCGAGATCGTCTCCCGAGTAGACATTTTCGACCGTTACATATTGGACCCTCATAGGGTCCTGACAAGGGCCTCGCCAGGCCCCGATGTAGCACTCGAAAATTTCTATTCGGGTTCTTGGGCGAATGATTTTGAAACTTTGCGGGTTCAGCCTAGTACTTGAAAGTGCTCAAAGTCTGTTGATGTGAAGTAGGAAAAATTGCAAAAAAAATCTTCGAGACACATCGAAGTGCACTCTGAGCACTCCGATGGCGGCAAAAAAAAATATTGAGAGTGTGCCTTGTTAAAAATTGATGAAGACAAGGCGGATCTAATACCTCGTGCCAAAGCATCCAGAAACAAAATGATCTGAGGGATCAGCGAATAAATATTTATTTTTATTGAATGGATATTCATTTCACCGGCAAAATAAATCACTTAAACCCGCAAATAATTCACTTGCGGCTCAGCTGCAAAATAAATAATTTTTCTGGGTGAGTCAGTCAAGCTTTTAGCTTCATCGTTAAAAAGTATCCTTTTTTTGGATTTTTATGTCTACTGATTATTGAAATTGCAATATCCCGGTCTCCCGAAGACTCCAAGCCTCAGCATGCCTTCTCGCCCTCTCGCAGTAAATAATCGGGACAGATGTTCGCAACCCCACTGCGGTGATCCAATTTACCGAGCCCCAACCGCGTCCACGAGAACAAATCGGGTTGTCCATTTGGAGGTGTTTGCCGGCTACAGTCGTTACTTAAAATTCGATAATCTGTAACGCTTCGCTGGTCCATGTGGAAACGTTAAGGGTAAGGGTAGATCAAATTCAAACTTTTCCACGGCATATCGCCCAAGGGCCTTCGAGGTTCACCCTCTGGCGTTGCGCGCGCGATTCGATAGGGTTTGCTCGTTACGCCGACTCGCCGACCTCCGCCGAGTTTCCATGGCTTTATGCAGTGACGAACGGTGGTGTGGCGTGGACGAGAAGCCACGGGCAACAAAGGGGAACTTAAAACCGATTCCCCTGGCCCGATGATTCCAAAAGGCCCAGAGCCCGAGCATGACGAGGAATTGGAGGGGCACAAAAAATAAAAGGCTACAAGGAACACCGAGTGAAACGAAATAAGAATTAAAAAAGGGAAGTGTACAAAAAATTTAAAAAAAAAATGAAAAGCGACCTCATAGTTTGATCCACCCTTCTGCCTGTCATTGTAGGCAATCCACCGTCAAATCGGCGAGTGTTCAAACTCATAGAACTTGAGAATAGATAATCGGCATTACAGGATTATAAAGAAAAGGAGTGTATAAAAAAAAGAACGAAAAAAAAGAAAAGACACGCGTGCGCTCGTTACAGGGGGCTCGCAAACGTACATTTGTAAAAGTAGCCGTGTGTAGCACCTGGAATGGCAAAGCCGCAGAAATAATGAGTCCAGACCACGTGGCCCCTCTTCCATTCCGGCTCATCTGTAGCGTGTCCGAGGGATAGAGAAGACGGAAAAATATGGGCTATGGAGGGAGAGCGAGTGGGGAAAAGAGGACGTGCGCTTGGTATGTTTAATTGACACCTGGCTGGTGATAAAGACGCTCACCCTTCGGGAACAAAGCCCGTGCCCCTTGCGCCGTTTATGACTCATTTGAACGCGCTGTCGTTCCAAAGTCCCACTTCGTTATGAACGCGAGGTGATGGACTGTAGGTGAAAACGTACTTCGATAAACAATAAAACCACCCAAAGTTTACTGTATTGAAGGCATCAAATAATATATTTTCGATTCAACTGGAATTGCGACTGTGCGCTATAAATTTTTTTTTTTATAGAAAAAATTATATAATATATTAAATTATCGTCCGAGCTGCGAGCGTCCAACCCTGTCCTTTTATGCGGAGCAGTGACCACTCCGGAAACCCCTCGAGCGTAACTCGCTCGGTCCTCTGACTAATATACGCAATAAACTACGCTCCCTTCACAAGCGTGGTTGGGGAACGTCAACGAAAAAAAAAGAAAAAAATAATTCAAATTCATCATCATCATCGCCATTATCCAATTTCAAGCATCAGGACAGTTTCAGCGTTTCAATATTATAACACACGCGTTTCATCGGGAGCCGGAACAAAGGATACTTTCGTTATGTGAACTCTTTTTTTATGCATTCGACAGCACCTGGATTCGTTCGAGCGTGCGATATTATTATACCGTGGAAACTTTATTGCGCATGCGCGTACCGTAACATATATCGTACGATACGAGATACGTTGTAGTTCGTTATTATAATTCTGCGAGTCTGTTGTATTAATCGTGGATGTCGATCAAAGCTGCCGGGTTCGGTTCGTCGACGACCCCTCTGTGTCAGGCAACTCGTCAAATATTTGACGGGCCCCCGGTCGTCGTCGCGTTGAGCGACGTGCGGAATATGTTTCAATCGATTCCACCGAATACACTGCAGCAGGCAGCGTCGGGCCGACAATGGACGGCGTACACAATCTCGGTGACACGCGCTACCTCCGTGTCTGCAGTTTGGCGAGCGTTTATTGTGGAAAATTTTGTTATTCCATGTCCGCGTCCATCATACCATCAGCCTGCTATTGGCTGATGGTATTTTCTATGGCTATTGGAGCCATAGAAAAAACATGCATTCACACGAGAACGAAGACCTTTCCCATCAGATAAACGCGTCCACGTGCACCGTACTGCAAACGCCCGGAGATCGGTTGAGTTTCATAAATGCCGATGGAAAGATCCATATAGATCCATAGATTTTTATTTATCTACATGCTGCAAACAGATCGTACTGATGGTGATAAAAAAACGAAAAAAAAAAAATGTTTGGTAAACGTTGGATGTCTACCGATTGGACTGATCTTCATTTATCTATCTGCTACAAAATAGTGTCGGTAAAGTTCGCAGGGTTACAGCAACGAAATGGCCTGAACTGTAAATCTTACTAGCTGCAGAAAACCTCTATATTGTTTCGAAATTTTATTTGTATGTTACAAATCGTATGCGTGTTGGAAATGTTCAGGCTTGCTAGACTATTCCATACTGTGCGGATAACTTTTTACACGCAACAACAATGAGCTGGTAACTCAGCTCTTAATGATGTTCATAATCGTGACGATGATGAGAAAGAGAACAGAAAAATAATTTGGTAAAAAATCGGAAGCTCATCCATCGGATCGATTAAAGACAATGTGGACGCTCGTCTCGACATTCGATATCAAAGTGCGCACATTTCAAAGTATACCCTACCGGTAACCACCAATTCAGCATCCCCGAGAGCCTCGATTACGGGCAACATAGTTAAACGGCTTCTAGGCGGGAAA
Organism: Ichneumoninae sp. B BG-2022a; assembly: GCA_030522725.1. NCBI lineage: Eukaryota > Metazoa > Arthropoda > Insecta > Hymenoptera > Ichneumonidae > Ichneumoninae sp. B BG-2022a. The sequence continues at coordinate 12,040 of JAPYZD010006153.1, read as the reverse complement.
ACTAAGCTACGGGTATCAGCGGCTCCATCCTCCTCAACGCCAGCAGCAGGAGCAGCAAGGTAGAAGCAGCAAAGGCAACACTCGAGGATACGATGAAGACGTCGAGAGGTTCGTGGCAGCTCAAGGTCTCCCACTTCCCCCACTTTACCGGGAACCTCCGTTTTTACCCTTTCCCTCCACCGGCCCCTGCCAGCTCTGACCCAAGATCCCCTATCGTCTCTTCTTCCTCCTCTACGTCATCCACTCGCCTTCTTCCTCCTCTACGTCATCCACTTGCCTTCTTCCTCCATCATTCGCAGAGTTGCCTCCGAGTGGGAAATACGCTGCTGTCCAAAGATGACGAAACGGGAGACCCGGAGAAGACGAGGAGAAGAACAAGAAGAAGAGCTGAAGAGGAAGAATAAGAAGAGGTGGAGGAGACAAGAAGACGAAGAAGAAGGAGCACCAGAAGAGGGAAACGATCGCGAAGCAGCGATACGAAGAGAAGTAAAACAAAGATGGAAGGTTACAGAAGAAGAGTGTGAGAAGAAGAAGAAGAGGAATAAAAGAGGGACGAAAGGAACCCATGCAACGGTCTGAAATAATAGGTTGCGCCTGTGCGCTCATTAACCTTTATACCCTGCCAGCTCTGGCGAGTACCACCAATCTTGCTTCCTTCGCTCGTTCCTCTCATCTTTCTCAGTCCGCATCATCACCGAGAGCTTGGTTCCATCTCTATCCTCGCCTCTTCTGGCGTCTTGCGCCAGTCCGTCCCGAGACTTTTCTGAGATACAGAGAACCTCCGCGTGCGCGTGTGTGTTTTCCGTTGTTTGACTCCGAGGATACACCCTGACGTTCACCCGGTCAACGATATAACACTCTTATACGTACAGCTTGTAACGCGTGTTTGCCCTGACCATTGAGAGTCGCGACCCGCGAAAGACCCGCCGTGTGCGCGATATTTTCTACGGGGGAAACGTGTATACACATTTTTTTAAAACCTTGAACCAACTTTTCTCGGAGCCTTTGCAGTCGTTTTGTCTTGATAGCTTGGGCCGGTAGGTTTTCGTTGTTTTTGGTCTTGTTTTATCTTCCCTATGGTATGTTACTTGGTTGCCGGTGTGTATCCTGTTCGATCTGCGAGAGGACGAGGATACATGGGAGCTAATACGAGACTATCACCGACTAGGAGAGAGATCACGCAGGATCGAACGTTGTTATACTGAAGTGCGTCCATGGTGTTTTGGTACCTGCGGATGGTGAGAACCATCAATTCTCGGGCAGAGGCGACAGTTGGATCATTTTTCATAGGCCAATGAGATTCTCGACGCTGCGGAGATTGAGGAGATTATTGGATTGGAACATCGGTTGGTTCAGGGTAGGTAAGAAAAGCAGGTAGCGGGCGCTGGAAGGGAAAGACACCGACTAATGAGGAGATCTGTTGAAAATACCTTCCTTGGCCCTTTATGCATATTTCGGCGATGCTAGAGATGCAAAGACTTTAGGACATAAATTCCAAAATTTTAGCTTGTCTCAAAATCGTTACATTTTTCTCAATCGGTCACGCAGTTCGAAAATTTCCTGACGGTGTTTTATGCAGATTTATGGACAGAAAGACAGCTCACCTTTTTATATTTAAGACAACTATTTAAATTATCGATACCATTTTTCAGAGTGAAAATTGGACATTCGCGGATAACCGTGGGCCAAAAAGAGTTCACGAATAGTCCATTTTTTAATGGAAAACTCGGTTAAAATTTTTAAAAAATGTATCTGTCCGAAGTCTTTTTTGATATTTCATTCCAAAGGTCCAAGTCTCGGTACTCAACACTTCTCCCTCCTAGCTTCCTCTTCTTTTATCAAGTTTCCACAATTAGTCACGCAGTGTGTCGCTCTCCGTGACCGAAGAAAAGGAATTCCAGAACGCGCTGGGCGAGCTTTGCTTACCTGTCGAGTGTAAACCCCGAGTATTTTCCGGATTCAAGGAATTCACATCGGGGACTTCACACGTCGAAGTGTGACAAACGTGCGAAGCTCGCTTTCAGCTTATTACCTCCATAGTTCTGCTCAACCGCAGTTCTCCTTTGGAACCTTTGCCGACACTTTTTTCTCCATTACAGTTCACGGCTCTGGGGAAGATTGAAACGCGTCGGCTCGGAGGCGTCGAATCCTTTTACATTTGTCGGTATCCAGAAAATTCTTTAGACAGGACTCCACACGTTGAAATGTGACAAACCCAAGATGTCCTTTTTCTCATCACGACAGTCCCTTGTCCCGAACGCACTTTCATTTTTGGAACTTTTGCCGACACCTTTCTACATCTAATTGAAAGCTGATGGGAAAAAATTTAACCAGTTCGAACTCCCCACGTCGGGGTTGACTGAGGAGCCAATTTTACCCCGTCACTTCTCAAGTCGGCCAGCGGTGATTAGTTTATTTTAATTTTTTAAATTTCTCAAGCTTTGAATAATTGGAAAGATAAAAATTGAGGATTAGTCGAAGTGAGATAGTGATTAGTCTCAAGGAGGTGTGAAATTCCTACCGGACGTTTACTCGAGTTGAAAATTTATTGTTCGCCACTCTCGAGGTTGGCGGTCGGAGCGTGATGGAAAAAATGCGAATATCGTTGTAGTAGGTCTTCAAAAAATGCCTGGGGTATTCGAGGCCTCGCGAGGTGGCGAAGTAGGCGGCGTAAAGAAATAATAAGAATGCGACGAAAAATCGGGGATTATATCGTTATCCTGCAGCGTCTCGCCTTAGACGTCTCCTCAAAGACGTGTTTACGCTTTAAAACATCGTATCTCTCTCAATGACCGGAGGCCTCTGTGTCGGCCTCGCCTTTGGTAGGATTATCCGTGTGTCCCACAACGATCCCGAAGCTTTCGGCTCGTCCGGGGGCTTCCCGTATATTCACGAGTTTCTGTGTATCTCTTTCCCTTCGTATATTGCCCCCCCCCCCCCTCCACTCTCACCCCCCGATCCGCGTCCACACCACTTTAATACATGAATCAACGAAATCCCTGATCGATCGTTTTGTCAACCAGCTGAAAACTCCGCCGGTGGCGCAACGCTAACAACAGCGGCCGCCGAAGCAACGATTCGTAGCTCCGACGTACCTATTTCCGACAATATTTTAAGTTCGAACAGAGATGGAAAAAAAATTCCCTCACGAAGACAGAATAAATAAACAAAAAAATGTTTTTGGCAATTACCAACGTTCCACTTGGTTTTGGGTCGCAAACAAAAAAACACGGAAATATTTATATTATGGAAATATTTCGCGAACATTTTTATTTTTGTTAAAAAAAATCTTCTTTATTACACTTCTTTTTTATTAAGAAAAGTCATAATTTTTCGTGGTAAATAAATGAATAAAAGATCGCGGAACTATGGAAGACACAAGAGAAAAGAAATGTTGAAGTCGATTAATTCGAACGGACCTTCGTACGCGTTTTCGAGCTTATCGATGCAAAATCTACCGGGCAAATGTTCCGCGCCTTTGAATTGTCAAGCGTCGGAACATTTTTGCGCGCGCGGAGAGAGCGACGCGGTAAGAGAGGGCGAGATGCGGATAGGTGGTGAGAGGCGTCGTCGGTAGCCCGATCGTTTCACCCGATCGGCGGTAAATACGTTTCGCCTTGTCGCTCGATGCCGAGATCGTACGGATCTCTTCTCTCGAGCAGCTCCGGTACGTGCTTTAGTGCAGCGGCGCGTTGTCGGCGAGAACGGGACGCCGCGGACAAGACAAAGGGACACGCAAAATCGCCGGTTTTCGCGGGTTTCGACGGAGAGCTGAGAAGGCCGAGGGGAAAAAAAAGTAAAGACAGAAAATCGAGCGATGGAGGAAGAATAAGTAAGAGGCAAAGGAGGTCCTTCGAGTCCTGCGAGTCCTCCGAGTGCGAGACTGCAGGAGCTCCTCCTCTCAGCCGACGCTGACGCTGACGTTCCTGCCGCTGCCGCTGTCTTCTTATTTTCCTGCGTCTTCTGTTTCCTCGTCCTGGTCTTCCTCCGTATTCCCTCTCCTCGGCGACTCCTCTTTGCGCCACCTGACAGCACCGGGACTCCGGCAGATTTATCACTGTACCTTCACGAACCAGATATCATCTCGCCTCCGCGTTCCCGTCCCCCGTCTTTCTCTTACACGCGAACGCCCCTTCAGGCCTCCGTTCTGGCTCGTCTATTCGTTCGTACATTTTTTGTTTTTTATTTTTTTTTTAATTCGCTATTATACATTTTTTTATTATTTTTTTGGGGCTGTTCTATTCGGTCAGCGCCACACGTGCGTCAATCGTGCTTCTATTTTCTTCCTAAATTATTATCTTTTTTTTTAAATATTTTGTCGAAGGGCAAATTGATTGGACGAACTGAAAATTATAATCGGAGCTTGTAAATTCATTATTTGCGAAACACATATATTTCAGGCCACCCTTTTGAGATCCTTACTGAATCGGTAATTTTTTTTTGGCCCATCGTGCCGTTTATCTCCGGCTCGATTTTGCTTATTCCGGACCTCGAGCCATCGCACGATAAACAACGCCCCCCACATATCTGGCTGTCTTAATTCGTTTGTTTTTTGTTTTTTTATTTTTGATTAATCTTCCGTCACTATAATCTTTCCCGAGGCTCCCATTCGTTGAATTCCTTCTGCCTGTACACCTACGTCACGCCGACACGCGGACGGAACCCCTGGAACGAAGAGTCCCGAAGAGTCCCCCAGGCGTCCTCGAGAGACACGCTGCAGGTTGCGCGCTGCGTTGCCCGCAACAGCTTCTCATACGCGCAGCTTCGCGTCCCCGTGATCAAAAATATCTTTTTGACTGATGATGAGAGAATGAGCGACGGAAGAAGCGCGTGGCGGCCGGCGAACAATTTTTATTTTCATTATTTTATTTTTTTTTTATGTCTTAGATACCACGCGCTATATATCGTGTAGCGCACGGCGTAGGCAGAGTGTCAAAGTGATGGAGCTCTCAGTCAGATCATTATATGAGATTATGTACATGTAGGAGGACGTACGATAATTCAAAATGTCGGACTGTTGTCTTAACATTTCTTATTCTTTTGTACTTATGTCGTGATTTGTTTTCTTTCATTTTAAATTACATTCGACAAATTTGGACTTTGGACAAATGGGCTCAATTTTCAAGCAACAATTACTTTTAAACACTGAAATGCTAGCGAGTCGGGCATCGTTAAAAAAAAAATTATAAAAACAATGAGCCTTGGAAAACTGAACAAAATTATATCTTGTCGAATATCCACACAATTGAATCAGTCCTGCAGTAAAATTATCGTCATTATATTAGTTTTTTCTACAGACAGATATTACATTAATAATTAATAATTGTTAATTGAAAAAATTGATAATTGACAAAATTGATAATTGAAAAAATGTATAATTGAAGATTGTAAAACAATTTGTCTTCGAACTTGATTCTCCTCAAGCGGCAGCGATGTCCGCAGTCGTGCTCTGGATCCTCAGCTTCCGCCTGACCCCGCTGAGGTCAGATTATCTCAAAGGATCTTCGATACCGAGCGGTCCCTCGATCCGTTGCGTAAGTCCCTATTCTCCTCGCTGCAATCAGAACCGTTCGATCTCAGTGTCACTTATCGATGAGAAGAGGAACAAGAAAAAAAAAGAAAAAAAATAACACTGACGGAAGCGTAGAGCGCGCATCAGAGCCGATAGATCGAGAGATCATTTCGATTCTAGATCGTTCGTCGTCGCGACGTCTTCGGCGTCGTGTCTGGAGCGTCTTCAATACCGCGATTATCCGGTATATACCGGATAATCGCGCGAATAAGACGTCCGAATCGGGGGTCCGACGTGTCCATCCGTATTTCATCTTCCTCGCGGCTGCCCGCGAGATCGGAAGAGGCACCGCGTGCCCATCGAGCGATCGCGAGGAGAGAAGAGCCGGATCGAAGAGCGCGACCCTCTCTCTCCCTCGCCCGGCCGAATACCCGAGCGCGGAACGCTCGACGTCCGACGGTTTCTTCGCTTATAGCACAGGTAGTCCTCTCTCTCGGAGCGCACGCTTCAGGCGAGCCCCGCACGCCGCCAGACGAAAGGAGATGCTCCGTTGCTCGAACGGTGTGACAGCGTGTAATCTCCGAGTCGAGGAGAGGGCGAAATAACAGGTTCTCTTTACTCCGACCGCGGCCACTCGCGCGATTCTTCCTTTCTTCCCGAGGGAAGGACGGACCCGAGAACGGAGAAAGATATCTCTTAAGATTCTTTTTTTTTCCTCGAGCCCTTTCCCCTTTCGGAGACACGAGAGATCTTCATACTCATTTATTTAATAAAATCTTAGGTCGATATCAGTTTTGCTTGCAGGGTTTGATACCATCGACCCGATAACAGCCATCCCCTTTTTTATTTTACTAGAGAGTGCAGTCTAGTTGGAACTGTTCGGGAGAATTTGTACACTGAGAAAAAAGAACATAGTAAAAGCAACAATACCGACTTTATACCATAAAAAATAGTTCCCAGGGGGAACGTTGACATTTTATAGTTCCGCACCCAGAAAAAAATTTATTTGACGGCCACCGTTTATTTGGTTTAAGTAAAATATTTATTTGATTTAAGTAAATAGTTACTTAAATGAAATAAATATTTATTTACATCAAATAAATATTTATTTAAATCAAATAAATATTGTACTTAAACCAAATAAACGGTGGCCGTCAAATAAATTTTTTTTCTGCGTGCGGCAGCGACAAAAAATGATGGTTGCAACAATAATTATAATTTAACCAATTCAATGTATACTATCAAAAACTATCTGTATAGACGTTCCCCCTGGGAACTATTGGTATAGTAGAAAATACTATCCTTTTTCTCAGTGTAGAAGATCGGGAACATTTTAATTTCCATGTAATTTTTTTTTACCTTTTTTTTAAGCAACATTTTTAACATTACGTTGATGAGAAAGAGTGTTGATGAGCAGTTAAAAAAAATAATGTTATTAAATTAAATAGGAGTCCTGGCTCTCGAAGGCTTAATGGTTCGTTAGCAGAAATCAATGTCGATTGTCCGTCATCGATGATTTATCGTCTGCCCACCGTCGCATCTTTCATTGATTTTCCACACCTGTTCAAGAACGCGAGTCGAGTGTTGCGTACGATATCGCAACGGCGCTACAGGTAGTTTGCTTGCGGTCATCGAGCGTCATTCCATTCACACAGAAATCCTCCGCGGAGACTTTAACAACGTCTGCGCGAGTGGGTAACCATAGTACCGTGGATAGGATGCTCCGGAGTCGTCGGCAGTGCCAGACGCCGAAGTGTCCGGTGGTAGGAGTTTATAGTCCGCTTCTGTTCCGTTTACTTCTCGCTCTCCATGCGCCGCGGTCTCTTATACAATCTTCCGCAGCCAACCTATATTGCTCGGTGTCTATTCAACGGAGGCTGAAGGCTTCTCGGGGCTCTTTCATTCACGGACCGTCGCGGTCAGGTACTTGTTCGTACGGCTACCAACAGGTACATACCAACTACTATTACTGCCGCCATCGTCGGTGCTATTTGCTGGCACCGGTATGCTCCTCGGTGCTCCCAACGAGACGAGCGGTTGTAAAACTGGGGTAAAGTCTTCGGCGACCCTGCCTGAGGTCCTGCGGCGACGGAAGCTGCAAGGTTGACGCCAGTTTCCGTTTTTCTCTTTCGGAGCTTGTTTGGGCGACAAAGCTACGATCGTAAAACAAGTATCGAGGGTTCGAACAAACGGGGACATATCTGTGACCTTTTCCTTTGACCATGGGCCTGTCAAGGTACAGCCTTCCAGAATAGCTGATGATGGCGGAGGTGAAGAGAAATGATGTCCAGATCTTTTTTTGGGGGGGCGTTGACGGAGATCGTAAAACAAGCCGAGTATCGATGGTTCGAACAAACGGGGACATGATGTCTGTGACCTTTTCTCTTGACGATGGTCCTGTCGAAACAGAGCCTTCCTGAATGGGTCGATGAAGGCGGAGGTGCAAACAAATTATCTACAGGTTTCTTTTTTCACGAACAGAACCGAACGAGTGAGCGGAGCTTGGACGTCTCCGAAGTTCACAGCTGGGTGGCAATCGACAGACACCTTCAGTTTGACTTCAGTTGACTTCATGCTTTGACACCAGTCAGTTTGTTTCAGACTGTAGAAGAGATCGCACGTGTCAAAGGTCTTCAATAACGATGAGTTTGAACAAAATCATGCTCGCTCGAGACATAAGATCTTACGAGTGTTTATTCAATTTTTTTTTTTTTTTTCCTTATCCGCGTTCTCGTGTCAGAAAATTGTCGGCAACCCGCGTCGACACAAACGTTTAATTTATACTTCTATTGTCCGTTGGCCAGGGGTTCCGCCATTTTTAGCGCATGGTGTGGCCTTCTATGGAGTCATTAGAGCCTCTTATGCCTTCCTGAAACTACCAGGGTCGCAGAGACCATCGGTCGAACAGAGAACTATTAAAGACTCAGATCCGGGACAGTCTTCGGTTCGATCGATGAACTTGAAACATTTTTTTAAGGCGCCATCGCAGAAACTATACTTTGAGATCCTTCGGTGAATTTTTTTTTTTACAATTTTTGTCTTTTTCAAAATTAATTTATTATTATTTTTACCACATTTTTTTACTTTCCGATGATGACTTAACTGGAGCAGACAAGACTGAAGTAGACTGAAGCAGAGATCAGGATAGCAGGAGCAGGGAATAATTCCCAAGGAAACTTGGCCGCGCCGAACTGGACCAGAAGGCCCGAAAGCGATAAGCCTTCTTCTTCTCTTACCTACACACTCACTCGGGGCTTTATCCTTGCTCAACCTTCCTCCCTTCACCCGTCCACATGTACACTATCCACTCATCCTCATCAGGCTCTCTACTCCTTATTCCCAGAAGCCCCGATGCAAATTCCCGCATCCACACAGCGGGCTTCGGCTTTGGTCGCGGAAGACGAGAACGAGGGGGACACGGGAGTGGAGAAATGATCCCTCGAATTGGTTACCCGCAAGGAGAACCGGAGGGAAAAAAATAAAGCAAAGAAAAAGAAGGAAAAAAAAACATTGCAGTAGAAGCCGAAGCGGAGAGTCGCTCTTTGTTGAGGGCTTCCGGTTCATTTACCAAACGTCTCATCCACCCTGCCACCGCTCTTACGCTTCGCTTCTTATTATACTTTTTATTTCGTGAATTTGTTTTTTTTTTTCATAGTTTTCTTATTTTATCTTTTCTACCTCTTTCATCTTACTCCATCGTATTTCACTCCGCCATCGCGCTCCTCGCTGAGAGGCGGGAGACGATACCGTGAAGCATATAATCTGGAGTTTCTTCAGCGGGGGGAAAATAAAGTCGCGTGTGGAGGGGGCATAGAAAAAAAGGGAAAAAAGGGTTGGCTGGGATCATGACATTACGAACAGGAAAGCGTCACGCGAACAGCTTAGCGCCGAGAAACTCTCCCGGCGTAAACACACGAGGAGGAGGTATGACGGCTATGCATGAAAATTAAGCCCCGAGACTGGGACACGAGCGGGATAATTGTCCGATATTCATACAGCCGAGCACGCTTCAAACGAAATTCCTCGAGGGAGCTGACACAGTTCTACTTCAGGATTTTTCTATTCTTTTTTTCGATTCCTTTAACCCTTTGAATCACTTGTTTTTTTTTCCGTAAAAAAAATAACTCGGGAAAAAGGGACCGGCGAAATTTGATTAAAAAATTCTCAGACGGACTTATCAGTCGTCCGGAAATGCGGTACAAAATTGACAGTGATTCAACGATCCGTTTAAAAGATACAGCGTGAGAACGAAGTTGTCGCGATACACTTTTATACAGGATCACAAAATAATAAATATACAATAAAAATTACTCAAAATTGCGGAATGAAAAATTTGGAAAAATTCCCAACCAGAGACATCAACGTGCCGAAGACGTCACAAAAATTTGGCAACGATGCTTCGGACCGTTTCAGAAAAAAGCGAAATCGCAATGCCTAAATTATTGATTCAACCTATTAAAACAAAATGCCCAAAAATAATTTACAAAAATCTCAAAAGCCCAGTTTCAGGTCCCGCAGCCCAGCGTGTGTTCGGCGACGGAGAGATGTGCCTCGGCGGATAGTGCGAGGGGGATTTCTCCGGGGTCGCCGGCTTCCAGAGTAAAGGTGGACTGGTGTATAATCTTTGAGGGAACGGGAGAGGATCCGAGTAGACGGCCGTGCCTCTCTTGGATCACCGGTCTCTCGTGGTTGATCCGAGAGAAAAGAGAGAATAAGAGACGAACGAGAGAAAAAGATTCCGGCGAGCGCGGAGCGAAACGAGAGGGAACGAGAGAGAAAAGTGGCGAGTCTCGCGGTCGCTCGATAGGAAGAGAGCCAGCGGTAAGAGGAGGTAGATCGCGGATTGAGTCATTATGCTTGCTTGGTTGAGACCACAGGCCTTGATGCGGGATCGGGCTCTCCCTCTCGCACGCGGATCCGCGGCATCGGGATCGGGAGGGAAGCACGGATGGTTCCTCTGCGAGTGAGAAAGCGAGCAAGCAAAAGCGAACTCTCGAGCGCGCGGCTCTGCCGGCTCAGTTCCGATCCCTGCTGGTCTCTCGTCTCTCACCGCTCGTCTTGTGTGTAGTATATAATCGTGAAAGGAAACCGACCGGATGATTCAACGCGTATGGGGAACGGACAAAGTACTCGCGATGTCCGCAGTTCCCCCCCTCCCCCCTCCGTCACCCCCTCTCCCTCAGCTCCATCTTCTTGATTTTCTCCGAGTTTCTCGGATATCTCGCAGTTTTTATTTATTTTTTTTGTTTATCTCCGGAGATTCTTCTTGTTATCTATCTTGTAGTTTTCGCAACGTCTGCTGATTCTCTTATATTGATTGGTGCTTCTTCCCGGAGTTCTTCGTAGATGGATCGACGGGAAGGTCTAATGGACCAGTTTCGTACGGGTTCGCTCCGGCGGGATGTTGGATCTTTTTCATCTATTTGTTTTTTAAAATGGTTTATTTTTCTTTTTTTGTATGGGTTTATATGTGACAGTCGGTGATTCTCGAGCAGGAAGCTTTTCCTAAAGCGGTTGTGTAGGAATGAGGTATACGTTAAAACGCTTTGATGAAACTTTTCTACATTAGAACGACATACTTATGAGGTCGATAATGATGCGTGAGCATTTTCTCCGATCAAAAAAAATAATGCCGTATAATAATTAGTAATTTTTTATAAAATAAATTATTTCGCCGGAAATCATTCTTTTTGTCCCGTTGGTGCGCGAGATTTTGAGTAAAGGGTGGATAATTGATTCCGCGAATACGATAAGGAAAAGACGAGAGTTAGCCTCGGGTGGCTGATGATCAACGGTTATTTCATCGTGATTCTGCGGATCGCAGTCGCGGCGAGGCCGATGGGAAGTCATTCGGGAGACCGAGACAGACCCGCCGGTGCGTCTCGTAATGGAGAACCGATATCAAAACGTTCCGGGTTCTCCGGGCATCCGCGCGACCCATCGATGCATTCATGCCGAAGCTATTACGAGATTAAGCCAACCGAGCGATCGGCAACGAAAAATGAAAGGCAGTCCAGCTCGAGCTAAGACCGGGTCTCCAGTGAGGTTTTTTTTTTTTCGGGAGACTAAAAAGCCACTGCAGCTCCACGGACAACTTCTTTCGGCGGTGTTATTATATATTCCGAGATGTGTAGATTCGAGCTCGAAATAAATTTGTATTCAATTTTGAACTAGAGTTCCGATATTTCTTTTTCGATCTTATCTGACCCCGAATTTGCTTCAATCTGATACGAGATGTATTATTTCAACAATATTTATTCTTGTCTTTATCAACCGATTTATATAACTATTATTATTAATATTATTATTATTATTATTATTATTCTCGGAGGTTACCTAACACCCGTAAAAGGGAGTGGGTAACTCGGGTGAGTGCCGACCGAGCGCGTCTCCAGGTGGCGGATAGGAGGGACCAGGGCTCGCTTAAACCTTAGACCTGACCCTGGCTGCACCGGAAGTGGCACGCGGCATCCTGGACTGGCAGGTGAGCGAGGAGGTAACCCTCTCCGATCACCGCCTGATCAGGTT
>JAPYZD010006151.1:0-13437 GCA_030522725.1 Ichneumoninae sp. B BG-2022a | reverse complement strand
TATATATATATATATATATATATATATATATATACGTACTGTAAATCGATGAAAAGACTTTCTTAGCGGAGGGGAATTAAAATTCCAGCGGAGGACGCGAAGTCGAGGAAGGAGAAGGACGCGGAGTGCGAATTACAGATAAAGTGAGAACGATGCACCTTAATAAAACCTCGAGGCCCGTGAAAACCCGTACAGGGGATTCTTTTTTTTTTACTCTCACTCCGATTTCGCGGCTGAGCTGAATATCTCGGAGAGAGCACGTGACCATCAACGACCTCGACCCGCGCCAGAGACCCCGTTTGTACAGCGAGCGTTTCGATTCGGGCCGTTTGCCTCAATTTTTTTTTTATTATTATTTATTATCTTATCTCCTCTCGAGACTCGATGTATACGTGCATGCAGCATACGCTGCATGCGCGATGGAGATAATTATTATTATGATTTTTTTTGCGGCTAGAGGACCGGGGTGACGCCTGTAACCCAGCGTATAAATAATCGATATACACGGTCGAGTTGAACATCGACGATGGTGATGTCGGTGGATAGCTGTGTCGCGCGCGTATCGAAGAACTCGTAGAAGCAACGGCGGGTTCTCGTCGGGACGGCCCTGACTCGACGGCGCCGTGCGACATCGTCGTCGTCGAGAGGACGGCGAGCGCGGGCTCGTTCGAGTGAAAGTTTGTAAATCAAATATTTTACGAGAAGCCACGTCGGTGTGTGCTCACCGCTTCTGCCCGTTGTTACGGCAAGATGAACGGACGACGAGCCCGCCACGAGGCGACGATTCGGAACCAGAAAATATCACACTCGGCTGCTCCCCGGTTTCATTTTCTTTCCTGTATCATACATTTTTCTCATAATTTCAGTTTGAATACAACTCTGCTTTACGTTATCCCATCGACAAGAACCCCGATAAGAACGCCACGCTGTTAATAGTCGGGAGCACGTTTTGCGTATCAATCGGATCGCGGTCTCGCAACTCCCGTTTCCCATTGTTCCCCGAGTCGTCAGACAGGTCGAGTCTGTTACGATAAAAATCGCGTGGAAATTTGTCGTACGTGCACACACATAATATGTAAATTATTAACATTACAATAGCCTTTTTATTGTAATATATAAATTTTAATAAAAAAAAAGCCCGATCGGCGCCCCGAAGTGAAAGTTGCAATATTAGTGGGTTTCATTTGAGCTCGCAGCGTCGAGCTCGCCCGCAAAGATGCCTTCGAGATACGGGAGAGCGACTCTAGGCCACGGGGCACTGAGAGGGAACGCGATCGACCTTGATCGCAAAGGAGCCTCCAAATGCGAAAGCGCGCTGTTTACGATACGAGATATCGTACCTAGAGGGGGAGGCAAGAGAGGCTTCAACTCTCGTTTAATTCCCCGTCATCGATGTACACATATAAAAAGAAATAAATATTCTTACCGTACCCGTGCAAACACCTATAATTATCCCTCGAACGTATCTGCCGTACTCGGAACAATAATTTATCACGGCGTATGTACGTAGGTACTCATTCGGATGTGTATACCTCGCAGTGTCTATATCACCGGTACTCGGCAGGGAGAAGAAGAATGACCAGCTGCACTATTGCGATTGTCGTAATAACCCGTCTCGCTCGTCCCTCGAATAGATTCGTTATGAATCTCAGCGAGAGAGGCCGCTGGGTTCGCGAGCTTATAGTTATGGTCGAAGGATCCGAAAGTGGCTCTCCGCAGTGTCTTTACTCTTATGGAGATGGTAGTAGATACTTTGAAGTATACAAAAAAATAAAATAAAAAATAAGATTCCAGCAGCCAGTAAGCCGACAAAGTGTCCGCCTCCGACGAAGTTCGCCTCGTTCGCGGAGAAGTGAAAGTCGAGACCGGCGCCGATGTATATACAGCTTGGGGACTGGTTCGCCTGTGTGTCTGGGCATGCTTGCTTTTTATCCTCTCTCTCCCTCGTTGTGTATCATGTTTGCTTGTATGTGTGCAACACGTTGAGTACGGCCAGGAGACGCGAAAATTCCTTAGTCGACGTAGCGGACGAGGATTGCCGCTCTGACGTTAACCGTACGGTTTACAAATATCTACACCAAGATTGAGCGATAATAACAAACCGTACGGTAATCAATGGCGATGGGAAATTAATTAATAGACGCGCGAGGATGATATAAACGCGACGTTGAGAAATAATTCATTATATTTTCTCGGTCATCAAGATACACGAGTCATCGTGACAGCTCGTTAGACTCCCGAAGTCCGACGATTGAGAAACTTTTTATTTTTAATCCGAGACGAAAGCTCGTTCGATTTTATCGTGATACGCGGGATCGCGATTCTACTATAAATTTCACTTATTCATGTTTTTATTGTGCACGAACGGGCGGCAACACACAGAAAACGATCACGCAATGCAACAGCCGTTCGTAGACGCAATCGACCTTGATCGAACACAGTCCGCCGAATGCGAAAACTGTCGATAAATACCGGAGGAACAAGGTGACTCTCGGCCGGGGCAGAGCTGGTTTATACGCGAAGTGTTACGTCTCCGCGGATCAGCAGGTCGGCTCGGTTTCGAGAGCGACGCGTTCGCCCCACGGGTCGACCTGTTGTGACGCCAATAACGAGTTTTCAATGCTTCTCGTTTTATTTTCTCTATCTTCGTTCAATCGGTCGATCGGGTTAGCCTACTCTTTGCCCTGAAAGAGATCAGTTTTGCTCGTTGCATCGGAAAATTGTCATAGTAAAGTAAGTAATGGACGACCGGATCGCGTGTAGCCGCCCTGTGATCCTGCTACTGGTGCTCTTGCCGCCGACGGCATTCCGTGGGTTTTCCAACGTCGACATTCCCGACGATCCGAGAAACACGAGAGTATCTCGGCAGTGTCGCGCTCGCCCCCGGGTATGAGCATGAAAACAAGTATGGCGGTGTAGAGTGGGTACGTGAGAGATCGTCGTTAACAACCGCTGCCCGACACTATGTATGTACATGAGAAAGTTACGTACCCTGGAGGAATGCAAAGTCCCGAGGGCGCAAAGCGTGTAGGGCTCGCTCGCTTTGCTAATTCGACGGTTATATGCTCGGTACACACACCCTCACACGCACACGCACACGCACACGCACACGCCACGCACACGCACACACGCACACGCACACGCACACGCACACGCACACGCACACGCACACGCACACGCACACGCACACGCACACGCACACGCACACGCACACGCACACGCTATCATGCATATCGTCGATGCTCGGTGAATTACGGGTTCACTTACCCAAGCTACTACCACGGGAGTAGTTGCGCAAGAGATTCGCGCCGATGCCGTAAATTTTCTTGCACAGATTACGGGGCACTCCGACGATAGTTTCCGATATAATCTCGTTGAGAATCATTAGAGATAGCGAGAAATCGTCGATGGTTATTTTTACTGATAACCGACGAGTTCAATGGAGAATTTCACCGTGACTCTCAGAGATTATGAGATCCGGCTTGGGGGACTTAAAAAAAAAGTTTAACTCATGGAATTTTGTTTGTTTATTTGCAGAGAGACTCAGTTCGTTGGCGTCTTACGAGAGATAGATAGAGAGAGAGAGAGAGAGAGAGAGAGAGAGAGAGAAGAGTGCGAGGGCAAGGAGAGGATGCGAATGGCTCGGTTACCGACGCTACCGGCTGTGGGAAGCGGAGCCCGGGTCCCGTAACCGGAGGTTGAATCTACACTAACGAGAAAGGAGAGAGCATGCCGCGATGGCTTTTGGCCCTTGACGAACCGGCATGCGATCCATGCGGTAGTTTACACAGAGAGTTCGTCCCCGGTATATCGGCATTAGGGTCACGATAATTTTTCCGAGGGTATAAAGGGAACGACAGCAGCACGTGTCGCCGTATGAGGGGATGCACCAACGTGGCAAGACGGTTACGAGCGGTGGCCAAACGAGCAGCGATCGAGGCTCGAGCGCACTGGGTCGACAGCATCAGATTCAGCTTCATTCCGATTGTTCGCGCTTTAACGACTGGTCAGTCTTTACTCGTATTATTAAAAAAAAAAAATTATTTCGAAAATAACGATAAATATTTTACAGGATAGATCCATCGTCGGACGCAACGGACACGGAAGTATCAAACCTCGTTAACGGTACGACGACAACCATAATAAATCATCAGAAGCGATGCTGCAGAACCTCGACGAGTTCCGGCTATTCGAGCCACTCGCCGCCACTATCGGCGGGCTCTTACTCGTCCGCGTGTTGCCCGACTTCCGGGGTGTTGAGAGGCACGGTTGCGGCATCGGCAACGACGGCCGCTCATCATCATCATCATCATCATCATCATCATCATCATCATCGTCTCATCATCATCATCATCATCATCATCATCGTCATCATCATCATCATCATCATCATCATCATCATCATCATCATCATCATCATCATCATCATCATCATCACCGTCATCCGACGATCAGCCGCAGCGGAGTACAGCGGGACGCTGGAATCCCGATTCTCGCCGTTATTCACGAAGCCGAGACTATACCGAGACCCATATGGCCTTGTATGGCCGACGATCTCCGAGATATTCACACGAGTTCGGAGTCGGCTCCGCGGTGCGGTATGTTGGACTGCGACGTAGCGGCCTCACACGCTGCCGCTGGTCTTGATAATTCCAAGCACGATGTACTGTACGCTTGTTGTGGTTATTGCTGCGTCTGTTCGGCATACCCTTACAGAAATTCGAGCGGTAAAACAAGCGCCAACTCGGCGAGGGAGGTTCTCCTCGAATTGTCGAGAACTCTCAATTCCGTTATCGAGGCGGACAGCGATCTTTCCGCCGAGGAGATACTTCGGGATATATCGATAACCGTGGCGAGGGGTATACAGGGCTCGCCGAAGGATCCTCCGTTCTCGGGCATATGCGAGGATTACACATACCGTCTGTCATCCTCGTCGTCGAGCGGTGGCAAAGAGTCCGTCGGCGTTAATCCGGTGAATCTCAGGGTATACAACAAGCCTAAGTGGCTTCACGTTCCCGCGTCCTCGAGATCATCGTCGCAATGCCCTTACGAGGGGAAAACTCTGCTCACAGCTACCCAAAACGCCTCCCGCACACCACCGGTTTTCGGCGACGTAGCGAGAAACGATCCGCAGAGAAAGGGCACTGATATCGCTCCTGCGATTTTTCTCGTTCCTCAAGTTAATTGCATGTTTCCGGGTAGCCTGAATGGTTATCGAAGCAATAATTTGAAGGTCGCCGAGTGCAAAGACGGTGGAAAGAAGGACGTCGGAACTGGACGCTTCGATGGATCGAAGAGGAACCAACCGATCGGAAGATTGAACGCTGGAACGGGCAAGAGCTGTGACGATAAATGCAACAGCGGAGAACCCGTTTATTCTACGGTGCGTAGAGCTGATAATTCATTAATGACTTTGTATTTTTTTTATATATATATATTTTTTTTGCTCCTCTCGGAGGGACGATTTGTTTTCGAATAAATTTGAAAACGAAGAAAGGTTTATCGTTAATGCTATTATACCCGATGTTTCAGCAGCTGGATGGAAGCGACGAGAGCTCGTCGTACGGTGCGATCGGCGAATCAACGGCAAAGACGGAATGGAACGAGGGCTCGAAGGTGTTCGATCGGCATCTCGATTTCACGTTGGATGGAAATCGAGCGGAGAGATTGGGACGCGTGATCGCAAAAGCCAAACGGAAACGTCAATGGTGCCGCGGACTTACCGCAATGTTCGGGCTAGTCTTCTTCGTTTTAAGCGTAGTCGTCGTCTCGTTGTCCGTCACGAGGGGACGCAAAGTATTCGGGAGCATGTGAAGAGATGTTCGGGAGTCGATCCAACGGGAAGATTCCAAGATTTAATTTAAAGAACTTATATCCGATAGTATTTCTCAGCTTCGATCTTTACGATCCGTCATTGTTATTAATTTACGATTCTCAAGTGTGAATATCACTATCAAACTAATTTTCACACTTAATTTCTCAGTACCTTATTACTTATTACTATTTAATAAGAACACGTGCGGGCCCCCACTATAAGTTCGGTCCTTGCAAAGCAATATAGTGGCTGTGACCATGACGATTTACAATTTATTTTATATATCGCGGAGAATGTATTATGTAAGGCAATGAAAATTATATTAAACGTGAAAAAAGTCGAATTTATTGTTTAATATTCGTTAATAGAAAAATGAAAAGACGGAGAGTGGAAAGGCGGTGAAACACTGTCGGTAAGTCCGGAATCGTAGCAACAAGCAACAACAGACCGAACGACAAGGTTTCCCGAGAATGGCGCTAGTTTGACGTCTCGCGGTGTCGCGCGGACGTTTTTTTTCTCTCGGAATACCGGATTAGAGAAAAATGGGTATCTCCGGTACCGCCGCACTTTTATCGCGGTTAACGAATTTACGAAATGTCGTCAAAATAGTCGGTGGCCCGAGCGGTATTGCTCCGAGGTTCGGTCGAAACTTGGTGAGCTAATAGACGACATTACCGGTTTTGTTATATTTTTCCTGAATGAATTTTAAACACCCCCGACATAACCTTAAACAGTGGAACGTTCTTCGTTATCGTTTATAATAGTTCCCTGTGAAATTTACAGTCCGTCGTTGCGAGATCGTACTCCGTCGACATCAACAGTGTCATCGACACCGAGGAAACCGATGTCAAGCCAAAAAAGAAGCTGAGCAAAGCTATGATGGCTTATCTGGAGAGAGCCAAAGCATATGGTACCGTTATCAAAGATATCCGTACGGTCCTCAAAACCTGAGAGAAATCACCTTAAATTCTTTTTTTTCTTCTATTTTCAGATCAGTTTATGAAGAAGGAGATTGCCGAGTTTCGGATAGGAAAGCGCCACTTGGCTAACATGATGGGAGCGGATCCGGAAACCTTTACCCAGAAAGACATAAATGTGGGCTTGATGTTGTTAAGTTTAGTCTGTGGAACTTTGACTAATGCAACATCTTTTTTTAATTGTTTAGGAATCGATAAGCTACCTGTTTCCCTCGGGGCTTTATGAGAAAAAAGCCAGGCCCATAATGGAACCGCCGGAGAAGATATTTCCTCCAAGAAAGGAGGCTCAGTTCGACGAAAGCGGTAGACCATATCACACTCTGTTCTACACATGCAAGCCCAACTTCTACCAAGTCCTTCATGTACGTTGAGAAATGATTTTTTATTAGATGTTTCGACTGTGTTCTGGAGGTAATTAGATTATATACTTCCATAGGACATAGTGGGCCATTTGTACAGTTTAAACGACTATGAGGATAAGGCAATGAAGGATGGAATAGTTCCTCGGCCGGATAATAAAATGTGAGTTTCTCATTGCCTCCGAAAAGATCAGGAGAGGGAATATTTGACCCACCATGTGTTTTTTTTTGTTTCAGCAATCTGTTGGGCTCGCAGTGGATGACGAAAACCCAATTGGAGTTATTTCTACTGGAATCTCTGAGAGATTATTATGTAAGTATAATTTAATATAAAAATACCCATTTGCCAAAAAGTCATAGAGCAATGAACATTTCCATCCGCTATATACCATTTGATAAACGACCGATGTTTATATCCGGCTGTACGCTTTGATTTACAGTATGATAAATTCATAGTTGCGGCAGACAGATTGGCTGATCATCCGTTCGCTTTTCTAGTGAAAGATTTCATAATGAAGTTCAGAACCAACATAACATCTCAGTCCGCTAACGTATCGATACCGGAAGTGAGTACGAGCAACGAAACGAGCTGTTTTTATTGTAGTTTATCCTAAATTTTATTTGCAATGATTGTTCCACGATTTTTACAGTTGAAGTTTACACCGGAGGGAAGACCCTACATAACGGTGAAGGACAGTAAACGAAAAACAGCCATAGCCGACGTTACCATTTTCGGAAAGGGAACCGGAAAGATAACGATAAACGGAAAGGACATCAGTTACTTCTGGGACATTCAGTCGCGCGAGCAGGTGAGTTCGGGAAATCCCCGTAAACATTATGCAATACTAACTTTTCCGATTAAATCTGTCAACATTCCGCAGTGAAAAATTGATCGTTAAAGAAAAACCGTCAACTTTTATCGCGTTGTTGTCTTTCTATAGTCTATACATCGTATTCGATGGTGAAAAAAAAAAAAACTTCACATAGAAGCATCCAACGGATATGAGTAATCAAAAGTTGGACGATCTTAGAATTCTCAAGTAATTGCACTTCCGAGGTGTAGCGCGAATACTTAGTCACAAACGTGAATTTAACCGTGAGTCCACAGTGAGAACAGTGCTGTGAAAAACTGCTGCGGAGAAAAATCAGCGCACAGGTTAACAGGTAAGTAGGTATAGAGCATGTTAAGAAAACTAGCACGAGGAAAACTTTGTTGAGACGGAGATTGAGATAGATATTTCGAAAAAATGTGTTCCCATCACCTTGAATAGTCAATGAGAGTGGGGAGACGTTCGAATCGTGGACGATAATTGGTCGAGTGCGTGGCGCGGATGTACAGCGAGGAATGATACGCGAGCGGCTCGCTGCTGAGTTCTCTTCTCGACATGCGGATTCCACCGGTTTGATTACGCGGCGTTAAGCTCGCGCGTATAGTATTCGATGTCGTCGTCATCGTTGCCTCGAGTGGGAGTTGGTCGAGAAATCGTCCAGTCGATCGTCAACAGCGTCGGTAACCGGTCCGCGGCGCATCCGGTTTGGGGACATCTCGCCGATCAAATCGGAATACGGAAGATCCCGCGTTAAATACACGAGAGGAACGCTCGCTACAAGACAGCGGATCGATGGATCAAGAGTGCTTACTATCAACAATCGCTTGTAGCTTTACGAAAACAAACATCTGACAATGATCCAGAAGACAATGTTCGGCTATTGAAGAAAGTCAGAAAAAAAAGAACGGCAACCAGGTTCAATCTAATCCGAAGTCCCGCTCGCAACAGACTTTGTCCTTAACATCGTCAAGTCAGTCGATCGAAAGGTGATGCACGGCTCTTAACGATTTTTTTTATCTATCCGAATTAATAATCTCTTTGTGTGTGCGCAAATCTCAGAAGTTAACGATTACTTCCCTGCGTGCATAATACAATAGGAGGAAACAAAAAGAAAAAATCAATGTAAATCGTAATCTGAGGTAGGAAAATTTTCGAAGCTGTTTATCAAGATCGATCGGTATCGTGAACACTCCATCGAGCGGGAATTATTTATCGTTTCTCGTTTTTCTGTTGAGCCATCGACACGTGTTAAAAAAAAAAAAAAAAACTATCAATTCCTTCTTTCTTGTACCGTCGAAAGTTCGCCGCTTAACGCGTTCTTTTTCTCGCGTTCGGATATAATATTGTAAATGAAGATTTGGCGCGCGTAAATATAGTGTGTCTTATCAGCTCGGAGCTCTCCTATTATCCCTCGCTCTCTCTGTCTCTCTAGGGTTTGAGCGGACTCGTCCAAGAGCGCTAAATAAATATCGCTTTCTCTCTCTCTCCCCCCCCCTTCCCCTCGCCCCTCTGCGGATCTAACAGCTAACAGAACAGCAACGACAGCGGGGAGGAGAGAAGAAGGAAGAGATACGGTGTAGAGGAGCCCCCGGTCCTCGAGCAATTTATTTGCACGATTTTCCACTTGACATTCGTGGCTCGAAGCTCGAAAGCACGTTTCGTCCATTTGACCCAGGATGGAACGCGTGTTTCTTGCATGAACGATATGACGACGTTTCAGTATTATCTTGGTCCGAATCTCAGTCTCGGCCGGCAATTATCGTTTTTAAAAAAATTCGTTTTGCTGTAATACGATCCCTTCGATTTTCAGTCCGGTGAAACGCCGAGCACACGATTCCTACGCACGAATAATAAAATATATAATTGCACGTTTGAGACAATCTCATATCGAACGGTATGGCGAGTCATTGCGCGATCGGATGTTAGGCTACAAACGCTCGAAGGTCATCGGTACGTCCGCGATCGTTTTCTTTCAACCGGTTATGAAATCTCTGAGAACGCAGATATTATGTCTCTCTATCCGGTTGTCGTTATTTTAAAACACTTAATTGTTATTCATCGGTCAAGCGACTGTGAAACATCTGAGAGACGCGAATAACTAGACACGTATATCCACTATAGATAAAAATCTAAAGATGAGATCCAATAAGATATCGTCGAATAGCCTGACTCGCGGCAGTCTGTCGGTCGTCGCCTTGATCGACTAGGTTCACCGTCTCGCTATGTGATACACATCTCCGGATAAAAGCTCCGAGATTAAAAAAAAACACAAAATTGTCAAGTACTCACACGATCAATTGCAAAAGTGACTACAAGGAATGTTCGTTATTTTGTTTGCTTGTTTGTTTTTTTTCAGGTATGTAGAGAGTATCGAACTCGTGAACAAGTGACGAGGTGAGGATGATCATCCTCGAGGAGAGACGGCGGAGCGTGCCAATTCTGCCTCCACCGCGCAAGAGGGTACAGCTCGAGCGTAGTCTCGGTATGCAGACACAAACGATCTCGACCTCCGGAAGTCGGAAGTATCGTCCGAGCGCTTCGCTGCTACTAGCTCGATGGCTGGCATTGAGGAAGAGTTCGATGACGGAAGAATTAGATTCGGACGGAATTTGGATAAGCGACGAGCACTGTATGGATTACGGAAAACCACCGCCCGTCGAGGAGCCCTACTGCTTCACGATGTGCATGAGCGAGAGTTCGAACTGCGAGGAGGGCAGCGCAGCCCTCCAAGTAAATCGCGATGTCCTCAGCGGCATCGTCACCGAGCACATGCGATCCGTCGGCGGAAGATTGCAGCTGCTCGACGACCTCGAGACCGGCAAGATCGATGCCGACAATCTCGAGGGAATACTGTCGAACTGTAAATCTAGGGAGATCGACGCGCTGCTTCTGCAGGCTAGCCTTCTAGACCGCGATGATCTGCTACCGGGACTGATCGCCGCCGGAGCTGACGTAAATCATGCCGAGGAGGAGCGTGGACTTACGGCTCTTCACATGTGCGCCTACGCGGATTCTCTCGTAGGCATTCGTTACCTCGTAACTCACGGAGCTCGGATGAATCCCGGCCGCGTTCACACGCCGTTTCACTACGCCGCATTCGGTAACTCGATCGCCGTCGCGCGTTTCTATCTCGAGCAGGACGTAAGCCAGGAATCATCGGGTTCCGAGGAGACTGTTCTCCACGCAGCGACGAGGAATAACTCCCTCGATGTTCTGAAGCTACTCGCTCCGAACAGTCCCTCGCTGAATCGTTTGGACTCGTGCGGCTACGCGGTGCTGCATCATGCGGCCGATCGTGGCGATCCGGCCTGCCTCGCCGTCCTCATCGAGGCTGGCGCGGACGTCGATATGAAAACAAGAAAAGGCGACAGCGCTCTTCATCTCGCGGCCGAGTTTGGCTGGACGGAGAGCGTCGAGTTCCTCGTGGAAAAGGGTGCTAACGTAGCAGCGAGAAATCATAGATGTCAGACGGCTCTTCATCTAGCGGCGCGCTCGCACTCCCTCGAGTGCGTCGAGGTTCTGCTGAGAAGCGGACGTTGCGAGGCCAACGCCGTGGACAGCGACGGAAGAACTCCCCTTCATCTCGCCCTCGGAAGATCCCTTCTCGCCTACGACGTGACTGAGTTTCTGATAAGCTCGCGAGCGGATGTAAACAAGGCCGACAAGTACGGTTACACGCCGCTTCACGTCGCGGCTCTGAACGAGCTGTCCCAATGCGTCGACGTCCTCATACATCACGGTGCCGATCTCAGCGCGAGAACGAGAGGCGGGACGACGGCGCTCTCGATAATCCTCCGAAAAACTCCGACGTCACTGAGAGTCTTCAAGAGAAGACTCAACGCGTCGATAACCCTTCACCCACAGAGCTCGGCGGCCGGTGAGATGGAGCTGAGGCTCGATTTTCATCCGCTTTTGCAGCATCGACGGGAGGGAGAGATCGGCTATCTCGGAACGTTCGTCAAGGAGGGTTACAAGGAGATACTCGAGCATCCTCTGTGCCAATCCTTCTTGCACCTCAAATGGCAGAAGATACGAAAATACTATGTCGGCAGATTGTTCTTCTATCTTTTGTACGTTCTCGTACTGACCGCCTGGGTGATGACCGCCCTCGCGCATAATTGCTACAAC
The DNA here is from genome assembly GCA_030522725.1 of Ichneumoninae sp. B BG-2022a. Classification (NCBI taxonomy): domain Eukaryota; kingdom Metazoa; phylum Arthropoda; class Insecta; order Hymenoptera; family Ichneumonidae; species Ichneumoninae sp. B BG-2022a. Next base: position 1,328 of record JAPYZD010006151.1, on the reverse strand, counting down.
GAGTCGCACGGTCAGGTCGAGGGAAACGGAAGCTCGCCGCTCTGCGCCAACTCGACCGGGGTCAACGGTTTCTTCCACCGACATCCTGTCGTTCTCGAGGTCGAGTGGTACGCCCTCGTCGTTCTCACTCTACTGGAGGGCTTGAGAAAAGCCACCGCTATACTTACCTACCCGTCGGTAAGACAATTCTTCACCCAGCCAGAGAACGTCGTCGAGTGGTGCGTTATTCTCAGCGTCTTCGCTACCTCGTTCGTCTACACCGGGAGAACTTACACATGGCAGAACCACGTTGGAGCTTTCGCCGTTCTGTGCGGCTGGAGCAATCTCATGCTGATGATCGGACAGTTGCCAATGTTCGGAGCGTACGTCGCTATGTTCACGAGCGTGCAGGCCCAGGTCTTCAAGCTCTTGCTGGCTTACGCCTGTCTCCTGGTCGGCTTCACCGCCAGTTTCTGCGTCATCTTTCCCCAGTCCAAGTCGTTCAGCAGCCCTCACACCGGACTCATCAAGGTTCTCGTCATGATGACTGGCGAGCTCGACTTCGAGGAGCTCTTCTTTCCCGGTGGCGAGGACGTCGGGCGCCACATGGACGTCGGCAGCACGTCGTGGATTCTTCTGCAGGTCTCCGCTCAGCTCTCTTTCGTTCTATTTCTTCTCTTTGTAACGATTGTCCTGATGAATCTTCTCGTCGGTATAGCGGTCCATGATATCAAGGGCCTGCAGAAGACCGCCGGTCTCGCCAAGCTCGTCAGGCAGACGAAGCTCATATGCGACGTCGAGAGCGCTCTTCTTCTCGCTCTTCTGCCCAACAAAATCATGAAGATCGTCAGATGGACGACACTCGTTCTACCATCGCCACTGCGGGCCGTTCTCACCGTTCGACCGCTCAACCCGAGGGAGAAGAGACTCCCGCGGGACGTTCTCGCCGCGGCCCACAGGGTCGCCAGGGACAGACGGTCCAACATGGGAACGGCCTCGAGCAAGAGAAGCAACAGCGTCGCTTACACTCACAGAAAAAGCGAAGCTTACGCGACCGGCCGACGTAACGACAACGAGACGATAGACGACAATTATTTCGGCGACATTGGCAGAAACGACAGAACGTCGATGCAGAATGAAATCGCCGATTTGTCGAAGACATGCGAGGAAACGAGAAAATTGATTCAGGACCTTGTCCTAGCGCTGGCTCTGGACAAGCGATACAATCCGAACGCCAACGAGGGAGAGTGAATTTTTTTTTTCCTTCTTTTTCTTTTATCCTGGAGTTAATCCAACGATCTGCGTCTGTTTTGTTTGTGTTGTCTGTTTTTTTTTTCAAAATATATATT
>JAPYZD010006145.1:0-10513 GCA_030522725.1 Ichneumoninae sp. B BG-2022a | reverse complement strand
ACGGTGGAGGATTGAACGGTGGAGGATTGAACGGTGGAGGATTGAACGGTGGAGGATTGAACGGTGGAGGATTGAACGGTGTAGGATTGAGCGGTGTGCGATTGGGCGGTGTGAGATTGAGCGGTGTGCGATTGGGCGGTGTGAGATTGAGCGGTGTGCGATTGGGCGGTGTGAGATTGAACGGTGTATGATTGGGCGGTGTAGGATTGAACGGTGTAGGGTTCAGCAGTACATGCTTGAGTAATGTAGGATTGAACTGTGTGCGATTGGGCGGTGTAGGATTGGACGGTGTGAGATTAAGCGGTGTATGATTGAACAGTGTAGGATTGAGCGGTGTGTGATTGGACGGTGTGGGATTGGGCGGTATAAGATTGAGCTGTGTAGGATTGGACGGTGTACGATTGAAGGCGCATCCAAAAAAGCAGCTCCACGAAGATGGGGGTGTGAAAGTGTATCTGCGGCTCTCCAAGGGTTGACGTACGTCCGGCGCAGATGAAAATTTATCCGGGCACAAAATACGTGGGCGGGTGTCTTAGGAATAAAATAAAGGAAGGGACTTTACTACAGGCGAACGCCGGAGAAGGGGGGGGGCGACTGTTGGGATTCGTATATGGGGCAATCAACTCGACGAGCGAACAGAAGGGAACTCCCCTCAATCGCGTTGATCGCTTCGAGGGTGGAAAAGTGGAAACACCAGGGAACAAGATAATTCTGTATAAACGCTGGCCGCTTTAACCGCCTCCGTATCGTTGAATCTATTCAGCGAGAGATTCGCATCTCCCTCTGTTTATCCCTCCGACAATTTTGCGCGATGCTCGTTCTCCACCCCCCGGGACGAAACTAGGATATAGCTGGTATTTCAGATAGTAAGTGGGGTGAATCGTAGCGCGGGATAAACGCCGCGTCAATAAATACAATTTGAGATTTAATACGATACGTTTAGGACCCAAATGGACAAGCGTTCGAGCTTGATTTCGTGCTTACGATCCATCTTAGATATTGACTTACATTATAATTTTAGACTCACTTTCGCCCAAGAATAAGAATATTCTTGTACGGTGGTGAGTTCAAAATTATAATGTAAGGCAATATCTAACATGGAATGCAAGATGCATGGCAATCCAAGATTGAACGACTCAGAATACTTCAATCTCGTATTGCCCAGATTCAAACTTATGTTTTATGTCTTCACATCGCAGTCGTAAATGAAGTTCAAAATTACGTCTTATGTATTAATACCGCAGTCTTAAATGAAGTTCAAAGCGACGCTTTGTCTTCTTATCGAAGTCTTAAATGTAGTTCAAAGCGACGGTTTGTCTTCGTATCGAAGTCTTAAATGAAGTTCAAAGCGACGCTTTGTCTTCGTATCGAAATCTTAAATGAAGTGCAAAGCAACGCTTTGTCTTCTTCGTATCGAAATCTTAAATGAAGTGCAAAGCAACGCTTTGTCTTCGTATCGAAATCTTAAATGAAGTGCAAAGCAACGCTTTGTCTTCGTATCGAAGTCTTAAATGAAGTTCAAAGTCACCTTTGATGTCTCCACATCATAGTCTTAAATGTAGTTCAAAGGGACGCTTTGTCTTCTTATCGAAGTCTTAAATATAGTTCGAAGCGACGCTTTGTCTTCATATCGAAGTCTTAAATGAAGTTCAAAGCGACGCTTTGTCTTCGTATCGAAGTCTTAAATGAAATTGAAACTGACGTTTTATGTCTTCACATCGTAGTCTTAAATAAAGGTCAAAGTCTCGTTTTATGTCTTCGTAATGAAGTCTTACATGAAATTCAAAGTAACGTCTTAATGCCACAGCCTTAAGTGAAGTTCAAGGTAATGTTAGATGACTCCATATCATTTCGATGAAATTTTAAATGTAATTCAAAACGACGTTTTACGTCTTCATATCGTAGTCTTAAATGAAGGTCAAATTCTCGTTTTATGTCATCGTAATGAAGTCTTACGTGAAATTCAACGTAACGTCTTAATGCCGCAGCCTTAAGTGAAGTTCAAAGTAATGTTAGATTTCTCCATATCATTTAAATGAAATTTTAAATGAAATTCAAAACGACGTTTTACGTCTTCATATCGTAGTCTGAAATAGAGGTCAAAGTGACATTTCGTGTCTTCGTATCGAAGTCTTAAACGAAGTTCCACCTCTTCCGTCAACAGTCTAATAGGTTTCGATAAAGAAAGTCGTTAACAAACCAGTCAAATTGTTTATATATAATATTTATTATTTCCACCTGACTTCAATTCCATTCACTATATATAATATATATATGTATATATATATCACTTTATACAGACACAATTATGTTTTTTTTACCTAATCACGAGTATCGACGATTTTCGCGTGTGCAAACGCATGATAAAAACAAAATAAAACGAAGGAAATAAAAAAAAATATAATCCGTTCGTATACCAACATCAATGTTTCGACATAAAAGCGTGTCCGTAATATAAATTATATTAAAAACGAATTCTATACATGACATTATTTTTACAATCAAACTTCAATCGACTCGCTTGATCTTCTCGCACAGCGATTCAAAACCCCTCCCCCCCCTATTCTTTACCTATTTACAATTTGTCTATGTACAATTTGGCACCATTTGCTGCTATTTACAATTCCAACGATTCCCCCATGATTTTACGCCTTTTCCGTTATGTCGCTTTTGTACGGTTGAAACAGCTTGGGGGCATCGATCTTGGTCGTCGTCGTCGTTGTGCCATTAGGCGACGTTGGGATTCTTCCGGTGTGATAGGACGACGAGTTTTTGCTCTCGAACGCGCCCTGGATGGTTTGAATTTGGGCGGGAAGGCCGGCGAGGCTGAGGCCCAATGGTAGCTTCAGCGGTGGGCTGTTCTTGTCCCGCGACTGCGAGTGGGAGTGTCCGTGATGCGGCTGTTGCGGATTGCCGTTGCAGTCGCAATCGCTGGAGGCGTCCGAATGTGCCGGACTCAATTCTGGCAGTAATGTCGGTCGATAAGTAGGCGTGGTGCCGCCGGTGGGCGTACCGACGTAATGACCGTTCGGCGGTACACCGAGACCAGTCAGATGCAGGGGTGGCAGAGGATGATGGGGTTGAAGAAGATGCGAGTGGTGGTGAGGCGGATAAGCGGCCTGCTGAGGGTGTGGCCTGTGCAGGGAGGTCGCGACGTTCGGCGACTGATAAGGGCTGTAACGAGCCGCGTAATAGGCCGCCGCGGCCGCCGCAGGGTAGTTCGGCGACATGTGCGAAGGCGGCATTCCAGGAGCTCCGTGATAGGGCGGTGGCGGAAGACTGGCCGTCGCCGCTGCCAGCAGTGTCGCTGCCAAGGTCGGGTCCGTGTACATGGCGTAGGGCCAGGCCATCGCCATGCGTTGGCGTTTGTCCTTCATGCGACGGTTTTGGAACCACACCTGGAATCAGAACAAAAAAGAGTTTAGATTGGTTGGTCGTCATCGAAGACATGGGAGGTTAAACGGGGCCACTGAATTGGGATGCATTCCACTTTGGAGATCACTCGGTGCGGAATGTGTACCGTTGATACACTGAAAAAAAAATTCGCTCGCGGGCTGCCGAAGAAAAAAATGTTTGTTTCAATTCTACTTTTAATTATTGCAATTCCGTATGGTATCGAAACAACGACAGCAAGACTGTCAAGGTGACATGTTATCGTTTCAATCCGGTATGAAATTGTACGAATTCGGAGTGGAATTGAAACAATGTTTTTACTTCATTGGCAGCCCGCAAGCAAATTTTACTCGATTCAATGATTCTTTTTTTCTGTATAGGATTTCATCGGGAGAGGAGCAAAGATCATTTGGTTCCAAGTTTTGGAATCACGTTTTTGGCCGCCAGTTTGGGCACCACGTAGATTTGGAGTCCCAATTTGCAGAAAGATGTTGAGGGTCACTTGGCGAATGTTATGTATCAACAGCAACGACTTTCAAGTCCGAGAATTAAGGTTGGAAGGAAGTCCATAATCGCGGAGCTCATTTGGCAAGAAATGGCCTGATGGACCCAAAAATCTCGAAGAATCGACAACAACCATCCGTTTCTTGGGACGTCTTCGCTAGACCGTTGTCATGGCCGGGATGGCGAATCTTGCGAGTCCTCGATTGAATTTGGTTCATTGAGATTCCACGTTGGAACGTTTCACCGGGTGTTGATTGTCGGCCCGAGGGGGGAGGGCGAATAAAAAGCGGGGAAGCCGAAGGAAGAGAAGATGTTAATTGAAACTCGTTTAGCACCTCGTGTGTCGGTCGGAGCCACCTTGGCTTTTGTTTGCGGCGGGCAAACATCGCGATTGACGGATACGAGAGAAGTGTTTGCTCTCGGTGATTGGCCGGATGAGCGGTTTCGAGTAGCGATGAAAAGATGCTGGCGAGACGTGGGCAGATGTATAATCGTCGATCAAACACGCAATAAAGAAACGTGGAAGAAGAGGCGAACGGAGAGCGATGGGAGGTTGAGGACGAGTGCGGCAGGTTCTTAAGTTGACGCAACAGTGCGACTCGACTAAAAACCGCTAATTGCTTCGATTAAACGCCGAAGACCCCGCACATCTGGCAGCACTCGCGGCCACTTTTGGCCGACCAACAAACGGCTCAAAGAGTCTCCTCTTCACCGAGGAAAATAAATGGTTGAATTGAGCAAATGCGCGGTGACGCACGTTCAAAGGTGTATTCGGTTGGTACAACAAAAATGTTTGTTTCGATCGACAAATTTTGTATAAATTGAAGCGAATAATCGTTTAAGAAAACAATGCTTTATTTCTGCCAAATGAATAACAGCTTTGAACGTAGGGGAGAGCGGGGCAAAATGGGATAATGAGACAAAACGCGATTCTCCAATAACTTTTGAATGGAGGCGATGGTTTTACTTGGGGCAAAAGGGGTTTGAAAATCGGGATGCATCGTTGAGACAAAATGGGGCATCGAAAAGCTATTGGAAAATTGAGTTTTGTCCTCACTGTCCCGTTTTGCCCCGCTGTGCCATTTTGCCCCGCTCTCCCCTACGTCACCGCGACTTTTGGTTAATCCAACCAATTTTTTTTCCCAGTGTTTTCGTCGGTGGAAGGGAACTCGCGGGAGTTCTTAGTTTGTTTATCCAAATCGTCAATCGTACACACCTTGATCGTCGATTCCGGCAAATGAAGCTGAGCGGCCAGTTCGCATCTTCTCGGCCTGCTGACGTAATTCTCCCGAAGGAATTCCTTCTCGAGACGAGCGAGCTGCTCCCTTGTGAAGGCCGTTCTGTAACGACGGATGTTCGGGTCCAAGGGCTGCTGTTGCATGTGCATCGACTGCGAGGAATCTATGGAAACAACGAGAAAGAACGTTCGGTTAAGATTCGGAAAACTTCCAATTGTTTGGTTTTGAGGACAAGGCGCGCGTTGCGGCGCTCTGAGGTCGCCGACGCAAGTGCACGAAATTCTCGTCGCCGGCGGTCCGGAAACGACGGGGGGTGAACTCACCCTCGGACAACTTCCGATCTTTTTCCTCTCCAGAGTGACGACAAAAGGTGGAATTTTCTTTGATCTGAGCCGCTCAGTCGAAAAATGAAGCCAGCGATGGCGGACAAAATTTTAAGCCGAGGGGGTGAGTTTTTTGTCCAATGATTATTCGAACGTTGTTATTATTATTATTGTTATTAATTGGGAATGAAAGTGAAAATTTGAGCGATGCACCTGGAACCTGGGTGCGCAACCCCTAGCGCAATAAAAGTAGCGACGGCTTCTCGGAACTCTCGAAGCGACGGACGGTTAACCGTGAGGAAACAGCGACGACTCCGATGAATGTAGAGACAATAATTGCGGCAATAAAACTTTAGGGGTGAAGATCGTTGAACGGAGCGTCGGCGGTCGTTTGGGCTTCTCGGAAGGATTGTCGTTCGGCTCGTCTTTGGAATATTGGTCATCCGCGCGCGAGTATCGCAAAAATTATCGCGGACAATGGCGGTGAACAAAATCGATCATACGAGGGGCTGGCAGGGGGTTGAAGCTTTGTTTTTGCAGATGAGGCGACGCGTCCGACGTCTTAATCGACAATTGCTCGCGGTTAGGGATGAAGTTGTCTTTTCGCAGACAATAATTTATTTGGCGAAAATAAATCAATTGGCAAACATAATTTATTTAACGACCACCGTTTATTTGATTTATGTAAAAAATTCATTTGATTTAAGTAAAATATTTATTTTACTTAAATAAATATTTACTTCTTTTAAGCAACTGTTTACTTAATTAAAATAAATATTTATTTAAATGAAATGAATATTTTACTTAAACCGGATCAACGCTGGCCGTCAAATAAATTATTTTTCTGGGTGCATCCGAGGTCTTAATCGATAATTTCACTCGGTTAGGGATGGACTTTTGGATCGTCCCAAGGGTAGTTTTTACTTGAGCCCAAAAAATTAACGCGTTTTAGGGGTAGAATTTTTTCTCTTTCCTCAAAAAAAAAATCGACTCATTGGACGGAAGGAAGGTTTCTCAGGGGGCAGTTTCGGGATGAATATTGTGAAGGCCTGCTTACCTTTCTCGGGAGTTTTGGGCATGCTGTCCGGCGGTGGGCTGTGGGGTGGGCTCAGCTGGTACTGCGGCGGTACCAGGTCCACCACTATGGTCTCCTCGTCCCTCTGATGGTCCTCCATGTTTCTACGGTAACCCAGCATCTTCTCCTCTCACAAACTCAAATATCCGTTGATCGAATTTTTTTTTGTTCTCTTACTTTTTTTTAAGAAAAAAAAGAACGAAAAAATTCAATATTCACTTCACACTGTGCACTGTTGTTTTTTGGGTCTTCCTGGATAAAGGACGACGTTTTTTAAGATTTTTGTCACAACTGCTGCTACTCGACACCACGATTATTCGAAGACTGTCGTCACTCGAACGGTCTCGAGAGTTAAGGGTAAGCGCGGCAAGCCAGGTTGCGACTGAGCCTAAACTTCGACTCGTCCAGGGATTTATAGGGGGTTGCAGGACTCGGACCCTAAGGGGGGGGATGTGCAGCGCTCGGAGCGGCCGCAGCCCAAAGTCATTGGCTCCGATCGACCGAACGCACAGACCTGATTCGCTCGACCGAGTCGGCTTAACCACTCCCACACCTCCGTACCTCAGCATCCCCAGAATCTCCTCTCGCGCCGACCATCTCCGTCCCCGTCGCTCTCTGCCTCTGCAGCCGCAACCAATTTTTTTTCGGACCTCGCGCACTTTCCCTCGACGAGGCGATATTATACGTGATTATTTCGGGGCTGTAAAATACGTCGAAATTTCACTTCCGGGACATTTCGACGCAGATTACCGAACCGCGGAGCTGAATTGGACAGCCTGTTGAAACTTTTTTTTTTTTATAAGGCTCCAAGTTTTTTTTTATTGGATTTGTTACACTGTAAAAAAAATTTGTTTGAAAATTAATGAACAGTGTTGGAAGCTTCTTTACATAAGCCGTTTCGGAAATTTCAAACGCAATTTTACAATAAAATTTGTATTCTTCATGAAGATTTTTGTAAATTTTGCAGCAAAAGATTTGTAATTTTAATATCTGGTATTTTAACTTTACAAGCAAGGTACATTAATGTTTAATTAATATGAGTAACGTCAGCAAATTTCAAGTTCCAGTACGTTAAATTTACAATTTATTTTTATAGTGTACTTTCGGGGAAAATGGTCCGGGACTTTGGGAATTTTTGGATCATGCTCGATGAAGCTTTGTGCTTTGGGTAACATTTTTTTAAATAAGGTACCAATATTTTTTATTGGTTTTATTACAGTGTAAAAAAATTTTGTTTGAAAATTAATGAACAGTATTGGAAGCTCTTTTACATAAACATTTTCTGAAATTTTAAACGCATGTGCGTTGCAATTGTACAATATAATTTGTATTTTTCATTAACGTTTTTGTAAATTTTGCGGCGAAAGATTTGTAATTTTAATGTCTGGTATTTTTACTTTACAAGCAAAGTACATTAATATTTAATTAATATGAATAATGTCAGCAAATTTCAAGTTCCCGTACATTAAATTTAGAATTCATTATTACAGTGTACTTTCGGCGAAAATGGTCCGGGACTTTGAGAATTTTTGGATCATGCTCGATGAAGCTTTCTGCTCTGGATAACATTTTTTTTTGCATCGAACGGAACTTGGCATTGTGGCGGAAAAAAGATTGGGTTTTGACTGGAGTTTTTTTTGTAAACCTTAGGCTGCGGATTTATTTAAAATGTTTTTTTTCGATTAATGTCTGTCTTTGGTAAAATTTACAGTGCAAATTTATGTAAAATGTTTTTTTGCATGCACTGTTTGCGAAATTTCAAAGTCGTGTGCGTTGCAAGTTTACGATATATTTTTTTTTATCTTTAATGGATTTTTTTTTATTTCGGGGGAAAGATTTGTAATTTTAATATGTGGTATTTTTATTTGACAAAAAAGTACATCAATGTTCGATCAATGTAAGCCAATTTCAAGTTCCGGTACATAAAATTTACAATTTATTTTTACAGTAAAACTATCTTCATGGTTGACAAAAAGTCCTGATATTTTAGCAAGAATTTTTGCATTTTATTCAAGTGACCTTAAATGCAGAAAAACTTGAATACTCAAAACTGACGTTTCTGCGCCGTATAAAATTAATCTTGTGCGCAGAATCGTCCAAAAAAATGTCATCTTTTGACACAGCTTATTTTATATTACATTAAGTTTACCCTATCTGGAGGAAAAAAAATCCTGTTTCGGCGCGTAATTTTTGCATTTAAGTAAAAAAATTTCTCTCCGCAGAAATAAAAAAAACATATTTCTATATTTAATTTTTCAAATTTTTTCATCGTCTCTCGCGATCGAGCGTCCAATCAACACTTCTCGACGCGACGAACAAGAAACCTCAGATGTCCGTCGAAAGAAACCAAAAATTGAATTCCGAACGCCAGACATACCTGTGCAGTCGGCGCGTTGGAAAAGACAGTTCGAAATTTACGAGGTCGAAATTTTTGCACCCTCCACCGCGTTACCAGGGCGCATAATTGTTGTTAATCTAATTTCGTGCCACAATGAGGGCTCTTTACCTGTAGCTCGGCTATAACGCCCCCCCCCCTCCCTCGCACAAAAATATGCTCCGCTTTTCTACGCAAAATACGAACTCTCCCTGACCAATAAAAATATAAAAATTTCTCAAAATCAATCTCGAGGATATTTTCTTCTATTCGGAGTGGACTCGTTTTGCCTAAGCTCGTAAAAACGTTTAAAATGGAGCAAAACTCGTCAACTGTATATTCCACGTTATTCCCCCCCCGCGCTCTGTCGATTTTTCTTATTTTTACGATGTGTCGCGTAAGTCCCCGGTGTTACCTACGAAAATTTTTACCTCCAGTCTCCCCGTACTGTCCTGTAATACTATTAGTGTCCCGTAGTTGCGGCACAAACTCGGGACCTTTTTCTTCGTTATTCTTCCCCGTCCCGGTTGCCCTGTAATACACTATACTTTTTACGATCTTTTCTGCAAGCTATCCTCATCCTCTTATTTCTTATTTCTTCACCGTTTCACGGAGCTGCGAACGCCCTCTGCGGAGCTCTCCTCGCCACTACTTTGCGTCAGCCCTCGGCGAACCAATACGCAACGCTAGGCAATAAAACCATTTTCGAAGCACAATATTATTCTCCACCATAACATTTTTTCGAGAGCAAAGTAGAACTTGAAAAAAAAAAATTACGGAAATTTAGTTTTTAAAAGTTTTTAATTTTAAGTCTTTATAAAGGTGAAAAATTAGCCTTTATAAAGGTGTAAAAAATTAGCCTTTATAAAGGTTTAAAAAATTAGCCTCTATAAAGGTTTAAAAAATTAGCCTTTATAAAGGTTTAAAAAAAACACTGTGCAAGATTTTTATTTTGTTGAAATAAATTACTCGATTTGACCGAAGATGTGCCCGGCGTGCGGAAATAATTTCTACTATCGATAACGAAGGAAGCAAATTTTTCCATTTCGTAGTCGACTCGTCGGATTGAAAGGTCTTGATTACAAAAAATAAAAAGAATATAAATAAATAAAAATAAATAAAATTATAAAAAATAAATAATTGAATAAACATAAAAGTATTTTAATAATGTGCCGATTAGCGACGAAATGAAACCCTTTCGTTTCTATAATCCAATTAGCCTCCCCACTTTTTCATCGTCTTTTCTGTTTCGGAAACTTCGTCACGGTATTGCGTGGGGTATCAAGATCCAGCGATCGTGAACTTGAACAACGCAACTCCTGAGATATAAATAAATAAACATAAGTACATAAAAATAAACAAAAATAAGTCCAAATAAATATAAATAACTCAAATAATACAAAATAAATCATTGAATAAAAAATATCTTGATTAGGGCCGAAATGAAACCCTTTCGTTTTCATAATCCAATTAGCCTCTCCAGATATAAATAAATGAAAATAAATAATAATAAATAAAAATAAATAAAAATAAATAAAAATAAATAAAAATAAATAAAAATAAATAAAAATAAATAAAAATAAATAAAAATAAATAAAAATAAATA
>JAPYZD010006143.1:0-16083 GCA_030522725.1 Ichneumoninae sp. B BG-2022a | reverse complement strand
AAAATACAAAAAATATATATTTTCCGAAGCGTTCTCTCGCCGAGTGTATGCAGCGCGTATATAATGCACAAGGGCGCGAATGAGAGATTAAAAGCCAGGGCTATACCGTCCAGAGGTCTCGTTTCGGCACTCACTTTCCCATCGTTCCCGCTGGTAAAGCCCATAAAACACAAAAGCCGTCGATGCCCATCGTACTATCGTACCCTCGAAGTGGATATTAATTGCCGGCGTTACTTTTTTTTGCAAAACAATAGTATAGGCACACCGATATTAAATATGACAGAGGCTCCGATCGAGGTCCGGGAATTCGGCGCATCCCCGGGATAAAAATTGGACCAAGCGAGCGGGAGGAGTGGGCGGCAGGTATTAAAAAATCGTAATTTTCCATGGCCAGGCGATAAGCTCTTTCGTGGGTCGTCCTTCCCTCTGTGCCGATTCGTACGAACTCGGGAGGGCTCGAAAATTCCGGGACACAATCGTCGCTCCGCGATTCAACTGGTCGGTGCGTTTCGACGATCGAGTTTCCGTGCGTGGAATTCGCGGACGGACCGAGAAACGTTAGGGGAGAGCGGGGCAAAATGGGACAGTGGGGCAAAACGGGAGAGCGGGGGTAAAACACAATTTTCCAATAATGTTTGACTGTCTCATTTTGTCCTAACGATACATCCGGATTTTCAACACCGTTTCGCCCCACTCACCATCACCGCCACCATCCAAAAGTTATTGGAAAGTTACGTTTTGCCTCATTATCCCATTTTGCCCTACTCTCCCCTAAGAGCAGCGCGTTATGGGGCAAAATTGTTAAAGTCTCCAACGAAAGAGCCGTGTGCGATGTTGATAAAGTGCAAGTAGGGTTGACTATTTCACAGTCATTCATCTGCTGAAAAGACGAAGGTGTCGTGTTTATAAATTCGCCAGAGTTCTTGGTGTTAACATTTTCATCGCGAATACGTTCGAACGTGAGCACGGCGCGTACACTGAAAAAAAAAATCGCTTGCGGGCTGCCGAAGAAAAAAATGTTTGTTTCAATTCTACTTTCAATCCTTACAATTAGATATGATGTCGAAACAACAACAGCAAGACTGTCAAGGTGGCATGTTATCGTTTCAATCCGGTATGAAATTGTACGAATTCAGAGTAGAATTGAAACAACGTTTTTACTTCTTTGGCAGCCCGCAGGCAAATTTTGCTTGATTCAGTGATATTTTTTGTTCTGTGTACGAAATTCGCATCGGACGGGTAAAAGGGACAATGACTGATAAGCAGGAAACCCGCTCATTACACACGTTTCGTCCGTGTAATCCGCTCGATGATTCCTCTTGCGCCTTTTGCTGCATTCGAGAGAGTTTGCGCTACGATCTTCCCCGTTTCGGGGATACGTAATCGCCATAGGGGACGGGGCGAGGGACAGAGAGGGGTGAATAAGGGTTCTAAAATCCGTGGGCTTTTGAATAGTGAGTCCTTACGGGTGCAGCGATTTGTATCTATCCAACGGATAAAGTATGCAGTCAGAGGCAGGAGATAGATCGGGGCAAAATGAAACACCGGAGTAAAACGAACCATTTTTTACCAACATCTCGTCAGATATAATAAAAAGTGCCATGTCTGATAGAGAATCCAGATCCGGTCCCACACAGTAAAAAATAATTTCGTAAAATCGGAATACGAAGTGTCGTAAAAATAATTTTGTTAAACAAGTGACAAAGCCGTTTGTTAAGGTGTTTTCGTTTGTTGTGGTCAATTTTTGTGGTTCCGTTTGTTGTGTGTCGTTTTTTAAGGTTTGAATATTACAAACCTGCCCTTTTATCTCTTGTGCAATCAACAATTTCAGTTTGTACTTTTGTTTGTAAAACTCGAAAATTAACAAATAAAAAATTGTGGGCGTTTGTGGACAACAAGTGGTAAAAAGTACAAACTTTTTTCACTGTGCAGTTCTACAGTTAACTATAATTTCAGCATTCATCAACGTTCCATAATTTTACCTCGAATTTAGCGGACCATTACACAACCCACCAGACAAAGCCCTTTGGTTATCCAAAAAATATATATATCATCATCCTCAGAACCTTGCGATCGCAAACACGTCGGCAAGTGCCATCTGCCTCCGCCCCGGTCGCGCACCGCATCGGTCTGGTGCCCGTAACTTCTCCCCGATTCCATCGTCCTTTTTGCCGTCTCCCTCGGTGAGGCTCGCCGCACCGGTGTGCAGCGTCCTCGAGACTCCCCTCGTTCCATTCGTACACGGTGGTCCGGCGGAGCCTTCAACCCTCGTCGAGAGCCGCGCACAGCGGAGACGGAGAGAAAGCTCCCCCGCGCGTCTGGATCCGAGGTCTGGACGCTGGCGCTTGTTACGCTCCGAGTGGTGTTTGCTAAGAGATTAGGCGCGCGGACGCTCTCTCGCAGTTCAACCCCTCTCACCCTCCCGGCGTCCACCAACCCCTCGTTCGAACCGTCACAGATCGCTGCGACGCAGGGCGCTCCGGAGAACGACGTAGATAGACGACGCCGTTCTGCACCGGCAGAATCGCCCCCAATCGCCGCCTTGCTTTATAGCTACGGAGATATCACTCGTTTGTCATATAGGGGAGACCGGGGGCAAAATGGACACCTAGACTAAAAATTGGTAGGGTAATAGTGGGGAATATGGCCCGGTCCATATATCATTGATTTACGTGTTAATCGAGGTGGGCCATATTCACCACTTTTACCCTATTGTGGGTAGCTCGGGTACCGTCTTAACTTTCTTAAAAACGACTTGTTTCAGGGAGGTCAGAAGACGTTCCTTAGAGAAGAAATGCATGGAAAACAAGTCAAAATGTTCATGATTAAAAAAATATGTATATAATGAATCCTATCACAGAAAAATATAAGCGAAGATACACTGAGAAAAAGGCTGGTATTTCCTACTATAACGAAAAGTTCCCAGGGAGGACGTCTATATAGATAGTTTGTGATAGTTTATATTCAATTGATTAAACTATAATTATAGTTATAACTATAATTTTTGGTCATTGTTGTAACTATAAAATGTAGACGTCCCCCCTGGGAACCATTAACTATGTAAGTTTTTCTCTGTGTAAAAACGCCAGGAAAAATTGCGGTTTTAACTGCGTCACTGTATTAATGACTATTGATCGAAAGGAGGCAGTCGAAGATCCAGGAAAGTAGGAAACGAAAGGGGAAAGGAAAGAGTCAAAGAAACTCAACAATCGGCAACAAAATTGCAAGATGACCCATGCATATTTTGCAGGGAACTACATTGCGAATCTATCGCGGGTTGGATTCACTACAGCACCTGTAAGGTTGGTGTCGCTGTTCATATGCTGGAGCCAATGAGGATGGTATATAACTATAAAAAAAAATGGCTCCAATTTTCGTTTTCTTGTGTTATTATTGATAGATAATATTATTGATAGGTCGGTATATCATGAACAATAAATTAAGGCAACATTATAATTTTTAGTCTTATTGCCCGTTTTGCCCCCGTTTCTGATATTTATATATATATTTTTTTTTTCATGAAGAATTTGGCTTATTTTCTGCGCTCTTCGTATGTAAGGAACGTCAGAAGACTGATATGAGTCGCTTTATAAGGAACGACGGTGCCAGTTTTGCCCCCAATCCGAATTTGGAGTCGAGGTGTCCGTTTTGCCCCGGCCTGCCCTATACGTCTTTCTCGGTATTTCGCCCTTACTCCGGGAGTATAAATGCAATCGGGAGCCGACTCTTTACGGCTTAGAGCTCCAGCGGGCTCGCAGACACTGAGCCTGATCCCCCTAATGCCCGGCCAAAGGCACCCGGAATGAGACACACACCACCCAACGCCCACCCCGACACCCTGTGGCTTGGTATTCGTCACCTCGTGGACACAGTAACCCTGTGCGGTGGTAAGTAAACATGCAGGCAGGCAGAGCATGCGCTGCCAAAACCGCGTACAGATGGTCGACGGCTACTTGGGAACGTGTGCGAATGGGAAGTATTGCACGCACGTGGTGATGGATGCCATTGACGGCCAAGTCGAAAGTCGATGGGGTTAATCGAGGACCTGAAAGTGACTAATCGAGGACTTTGGATACTATTGCTGGGGAAGCGATTACTGGGATTTTTTTATTGGTTGAGGGGTGTTTTTTTTTTTTGTTTTTTTTTTTTTTTTTTTTTTTTTTAAAGGCAGAGACGGAGATGAGTCACGCATATTTATGACGTTTGTTTCACAAGTATGGAGCGAGGAGGGGAGATAAATATTGGTCGCGTGGGGTTGGGGTGGAGAAGAGAAAAGAAGTTGAAGAGCCTTTACGCATCTCGGTTTACCTACCGATGATAGATAGATGGATGTTTGTTCGCGCTCTCGGACCAATGATGGTCTGTACCTTCCCCCTCCCCACCTTCACCCCATACATAATATTTAAACTAAACAAAACGAAAAAATATCCGGACAAAATACACCAGAGATTAGAAAGAAAAGCGCAGAAGCGCTGGAAATAAAAATAGAGGCCAGCAAACAACGTTCCCCAAGACAAATTCCCAACACACGCTATATTTTTGAAAATAATCTCGGCAATAGAATAAAATTAAACGCAGCTACGAACCCGCTAGCTTAAGCTATTAGTCTAATGTTTTAATAGACTGTGTCGTCTTTTCCACAAACAGGGTTTTAATTTATGTACACGATGCACTCCATAGATAAATGCAAACATACGGGCTGAGGGACCTCGAGAAAAAGAAACGAGAAAAAAAATTACACGTCTACACAGTAAAAAATGTTTGTACTTTTTACAATTTATTGTCCACAAATGTCCACAATCTTTTATTTGTTAATTTTCTAGTTGTACAGACAAAAGTATAAACTACAATTGCCTATGACACGGGAAATAAAAGGACAAGTTCGTATATTCAAATAAGTGACAAATGAGTTTGTTCCTTATTTAACAGCATTATTTTTACGAAATTGTGCATTCCGATTTTACGAAATTATTTTTTACTGTCTATACACGCAATACCACCGGACAATGTATTACTGAAGCTGATAAAGCGCATTTGCTGTTAAGCTAAGCGTCCCAGTTTCCAGCATCTTCAATTGTTAAAGGGAATATTTTATGCATTTTTTGCATTCTATGCATTTTATGCATTTTATGCATTTTATGCATTTTATGCATTTTATGCATATTGACGGCAATCATCTTATGCATTTTATGCATATTGACGGCATGTTGAAGAGCGGTTTACCGCTCTTCAACATGCTGTCAATTTCGTTTGTATTTAACGTATACTCTATTTATTATTAATTAATATATATTTTTAATTTAATTGTATTTAATATTAATAGTTACCGCCAAATCGCGATTAATGGCGGTAACTGGAACAGCATCGGAAACTGGGCCGTTTACCTTACTTCCAAAAATACCCATCGACCTAGCCAAACCGAGAAGAATTGGAATGGTTGTTTACCAACCAGAGACATTTTATCCGAGATGGAAATTCGACCCAAAATTTACATCATCCACCGCCCTCTTACTCACCCCCCAAAAAAACCGGCCCACCAAAACCACCCCAAAAAATAAGAAAAAGTGCAAATTTTTTTCGGCCCTTCGCTGACTAGATGCAGCGATAGTAATACTCTCCCGTGCAAAGAACAACGGTGGCTTGCTGACACACGTCCGCCGGCACTCGCTTATTACGCGCTCCTCACAGGGAGGAGCGGGAAAGCGCCTCCGAACAAAATACACACACAAACCCACACACACGGACAATACATGCTTACACCTACCCTCGGTATCTTCCGCGTCCATCCCCGTTCCTCGGAGCCTCGAAACTTGCGCCCGCCCCTCCGGCCGCGCGACGTGAGCCAGGCGGGACTTCCGTTTCCGGTTACTCCGCTCGAATTCTGTCCGCCGTCTCGTCTCCCAGCCGCGCTGCAACTTCCGTTCTCTCCCTCTCCCCATATCCATGCTCTACGCTGCAGTTGGTTCGTTTTCGCTTTGTACCGGCGGGTCTTTGAAGTTCTCCGCTCGTTCGCCGAGAATTCTCGGCGAAACGGTTCGGGCTGGGCACTTCTCGCCTGGGGGTGCGGAGAACGGTCTCGCTATACGGGAATCGGGTGGTGAGGAGAAGGGGGTGAAGGGGGAGGATCGTCAGGGGTCAGTACTTGACCGGCGTGCGCCACGTCCGTTTCATGCCCATCGCGCTTTTGCACCCTCGTTCGCCCTCTTCCTCTCCCTCTCCGTCTCCGTTTCTCCCTCGCGGCGGAATATCGCGCGGGATACTTAAACGTGGGAGCGAGGGAGCCGCGGTGGAGTGCGGCGGCCGCACCGGCTGCTCTCGAAGCGGCGGTACCCGCTGGTACAGCTATGAGCGTACGAAACGGGTGGATGGAGAGGTTGAGGAAGGCGGAGGAAGAGAAGCGACGAAGAGGCGGAGGGTGGAAAACGAGGTGGAGCGGAAGCAACGTGGGTTGGAGAGGCACACAGTCACGCCGAGTCGAGAGCACCGGCAACAGCAGCGGCAGTGGCATCGGGGATGAGAGGGCGAGACGCGCCCGCCGAAGGGAGGAAGCGAGAGGAACCACGAGTGCGGCAAGTGGAATAGAGGCGAGAGCGAGGCTGCGGGAAAGAGCCCGGAAGCAGCCGAACGGAAACCTGCCTCTGCGACGCTCGCGCCTCGAGACCGGCTCACCCTCTCTCACGATTTTCCATCCGTATATATATATGTGTATGTATATATATGCGTGTATATAGACGGTATATACGTATACTGCGAAACGTACCCGGTGCTCGAGAAATAACGTTCGGGTGACTATTCTCAGTCAAATTTCTTACCGGATGTCGTACTGACGTGAACATACGAGGAGAAAGGTTATCGAAAAATCATTGTTTCTGCTAAAAAAATATTTTTTATTACAATTTATTGTACATTTACATATTTATAAGTTCTATTGCAATCATAATAGGAACATATTTTAAGCATCTTCAGATAAAATTAACAATTCCACGTACGTTTTATTTTTATTTTTTAAAGTAATTTTTTTTAAATCTTATATTTGTTTGGTGGGAGATCTGAACCGGATCGTGCAGAGATCGATATCCGGCGAGTGGAAAAATCGATTGATTTCGATGCGACATGTAAAATGTACCTATTTCTAAACGGGACATTGGAATCGAAAAAGATGGCAATTCTGAGCCGAGACGTTCGTGACGTCTACTGACGGGGTGCCGTTAACGCGACACTCACTGTATCGATTTTCCCGTTACCGGGTCTCTTTAATCTTGGTAATCGACTGAACGAAGCACGCTCTCCGTTGTGCGTTCGGCCATCGCCTATTCATTAATGCACCGTAAACGGCAAGTGACAGCTGGCCCGCTGTCAAGTTCTCGTTGCATCATCCGCCTCCCATCTCGCACCGTATATATGTATATGTATATATATAAATGTACGCAATATAGGGGTGCCTCGGCTCTCTTTACCACATCTCCCCCACCCTCGGATCTCCGCGTTGGCAACCCCTCGCACATACAGGCGGACGGACCGGCTTTACGCCCTCGGGCAATCCGTGACACCGACACCCCGCACCATAGCCTCGGCAGTATTACGTGCGAGGCTCTTTAACGCCTGTAACTTTCCTAACGCCGGTTCCAACCACCCTCCCTTTCGCGTGACCCTTCGAACTCCGCGTCGCGCGAGTCCGCAGTCTTGGTTCAGCACTGCAAGTACCGCGATTATGCAGTCCTCGCAATTTCGTACTTCATCTTGGTGGAACCATTATTTATTTAATGAGAAGAGAAAAAAAATGTAATCTTGAAAAAAAAATTATTGGTTTATGTTCGATGATAAGAGAAAGCGTTCTGCATTTTGATAAGTGCGGTCATTTGTTCACGTTCTCTTTCGTCAATGACGTGTGCCGGTTTAGATCGAACTGCCCACTGTAATAACTAAACCATTGGCATTTGTGATGTCACTTCCGGTTGAACGGCGAGATTTTCAAACCGAAAGTGACGTCTTGAAAAAAATTTCAAATCTCTCTGCAAGCCGTCACTTCCGGTTTGGAAATTGAAGTTTCCAACCGGACGTGACGTCACGGAGACACTTGACATTTGGATCCATGACGTCACTTCGGGTTTGGGAAGGTCTAAGTTTTCCACCGGAGGTGACACAGGACAAAAGTTTGATATTTCGCTCCCACTGTCTCTTGCCGAAACTCGAACAGTCTGAAAATTATGATCTACCTGGATCCATAGATCGATTTATCAAATCTCAGTTTCCCACAGAAAGTGGACGTCACAGTCAAAAAATTTTATATTCCGCTCAACTCTGTATCACCGGAACTCGAACAGTCTGAAAATGATGATCTTCCTTGATCCATAGATCGATTCATCAAATCTCAGTTTTCCACCGGGAGTGGACGTCACCATAAAAGAATTTGATATTTCGCTAAACTGTCCATCACCGGAACCGTCTAAAAATTATGATCGACCTTGATCCACAGATCGTTCCGTTAAATCCCCCTTTCCAACCGGAAGTGACCTCGCCCTCCAAAAAACTCGATGTTCGGTTGATTCACTCGATCCACAGATCGCGATTTTTTTTTCATTTCGCACCAAACCCTCCCCGAACCGAAACGAGATGCAGTAATGTCGCATCCATCAACGCTCATTTGGCGAAGAGTGCGTGTCACTTACGTGCATCAGTGGTATTCTCGTTCGGCCGTAACTACTTCGCACGGCTTACGCTCTTCGGTATTCGAGCTGGAAGCGCGGCGAGAAATTCGCGACTCGTTATATACATCGGCCCTCGTAACGCGAATCCGGACGTGTGCGTGGGCGAGGTACATTTTCGTCGAGTAGGCTTTATATTTATCGCGGCAATAAGGCCGAGAAGACGAGAGGCGGCGGAGACGACTGCGCTCGCCTCCGTGTGTGTGCGCGCGTGTGTGTGTGTGTATGTCTGTGTGTCTCCACGGAGCTGGCTGGCTCGAGACCCGGAGGGTTTTCGCCCGACGTCGTTGGGACAATCGGTGGCTGTCGTTAACGTTAACGACGCGCCGTCCAATGGTGCGACTCGCGCCGCACTGCTCTCTCACCCGAACACAGCCTTCCACAACCACTGTCCTCACACCAGACCACTCGTCGTTCTTTTATCATCTTCTTCCCCGCGATTCTCCCGCTAAACTACTGCCTCGTTGACGTCTTCGAGCGCCCGCGCGCGAGGCTCTTAGTCTCGGAATACACGCGTGATAACGGCCGATCGTAGTCCATTTGCGCTGAACGGTATGTGTTTTTCACGTCATCCGTGTAATAATCGCTGACAGCCACTGCGGCTCGACTACTCGCAAAATTACTGAGTTTAAACTCCTTTTTTAGTCCCGTGCTCGCGCATACCTATAAGATGTTCAATGTTTCCGGGAAAGTATTAACGTGTAGGCTGGAGGAAAAGTTCATAGATTTGGAAAACATTTTTGGTCAAATAACATTTTTTTTTTTTTACAGAAGCTAATTGTCAGCGACATGAGAGACTGGACACGTCTGCGAGTGACAAACGACTAGGGGAGCGTGGAGCAAAATGGCACATCGGGGCAAAACGGGATAATGAGCCAAAACGCAATTTGCTCCGCTGTGCCATTTTGCCTCGGTCTCCCCTACTCGTCGTCTACAATTTACCAGACATTTTACTTTTTTTTTAGCCTAAAAAATGTTCTGTGACACGAAAAACGGAACGGCTTGTCGGCACTCGGTTTTTACAAAGTTATTTTATTTGGCGTGTTCTCTGCGAGGCTGCATAGGAGGGACATAGTCGGTAGTTGGGGCAGAAATGGCGCAGTGGACTATTTTATTTTTTTTGTCCTACGTGAAGCACGAGAATCCCTTGCCGAGGTTTCCAAAGGCTGCCCTATCGTTTGTACCGCGCCGTCGGGGGGGACTGCTGCACCTGCCATGGCGGGATAATTCACCTACACTTGCCGGACCCCTCGAATCGTACACCGGATCGCATTTACCTCCAACAGTTTCTTCGCCTCGGCGATACGCGCGCATTGTGAGGATAGTCTGAATTACATTCCTGCCAGATAATTCTATGTAACCCGGTATGACGCAGCATCCCTTGTCCGCATCTGCGTTCCCTGGTGCGCAGGGGACGAAGCACGTGCATACCGAAGGGGTCGTTCGATCGTCCCTGCGATGCGTGGAGAAGTAGCTGAAATATGCCGGTGACGAAAAAAAGCATTTTTTTCAGGGGGCAGCAGAAATTTTATTCTTTTGAATAACAAGCGAAGATAAATGAGAGAACAAGAAATGAGAGAAAGTGAAAACCTTCTTTGTCAATGTTGGTGCGAATTTTTTTGTTTATTAATGAGGGTCTTGAATGAAGAATCCAATCCATAAAAACCACAAAAACGCTGCCGTTGAAATTGTATTGAAAAGCTACTGTAAAGTGTATGGCAAGACAGTGTAGTCGGATAGTTTCAGTTTTACTTTCTCATCACACACGGAGTTAGACGATTACGATAAGGTTGGCAGATTCTGGTCGTGAAACATCTTTTACACGTTCCGCAATGCAAGAAAAGCACTTTACTTCAGTCGATTCATAAATTGCAGTTGTACGCATGCTTCGCGTGCGTACAACTGTACCTGCAAAACAACCTGCATTTTCACACCTCGTGAAATAATAGTACATTACGATACTAGTGCGACAAAACTTTTTCTGACGAGTGTGAGTTTGCACCACGAGCCGAAGGCGAGTGTTGCAATCACACGAGTTAAGAAAACGTTTTTCGCACGAGTATCGTACAAAATTTTTTTTCACAAGGTGCGAAAGAGGAGTTTCACGCACGCGAAGCGTGCGTAAAACTTCACTTTACGCACCGAGTAAATCATGCATGAAAGATGCAACTTTTCGTGCCTGCCGAGAATAACGGAAGTGGCGCTTTACGCTTTACAGTGTACTATGAATACCCGGATTTCACTTTACTGCACGCTTCTCGTACTTTGCGCACGTGTCTATACTTTACGCACGCATCTGTACTTTACTCACCATTCTCGTACTTTGCGCACGTATCTGTACTTTACGCACGCTTCTCACACTTTACGCACGCTGGCTCTACAAAGGAATTAATAGATTCCTTTTTCAAATGATATTGTTTCCTCAAAAATCAGGTCGCCTCGTATTAATCAACGGCCCTTATCGCAACGAAATTTCCTATGCATTTAACACATAAAATCTAAAGTCGGTATCGATTATTTTTTCGGCTGATTTTATTTTTTAAATATTTTTCTCAAAAATCAGCTTGACCCATATTACCCACCGGTATAGTTTATTACCTCACTCTTCCCCGTACGGCGCCACGCGAGGCCGTTTATATTGTATCCGGGAAACTTCGCCCGCGCTATATTGTGTAAGCTCGCCGGGGAGAGTCGAGCAACGTCGGAGGGCGCGCGTCGTCGTGGGGAGTCTCGGGCCATGTTTGCCGAAGGACAACACCTGCACCTGTCAACCCACGCGCGGCTCACGCACTCCCATATGCCTGCACGCACTTCGCGACGCTCCCTTCTCTCGCGGGAGCGAGGGAAGGACGGAGCTGTTCGGCACCGTACAAAGCGTTTCCACGCATCATGCAGAAGCAGCAACAACAGCAGCAGCAGGCACGAGTCGCACGTGTTAACGTTTCGCAACTCGACACTCCCCTCTCGTGTGCACCGTGTGCGATATGCTGTGTAGGGAAGACCGGGGCAAGATGGTCACGCTGAGGAATTAATTAATTTACTACTTACCATAAAAAAAATAAAATAAAATAATTTAAAAAATGTGTGACAAGTATTTCGGTTTTGGGCAAAAATGGACGTTCGAGTCAGAAGGGAACTTAATTTTTTTTAGGTAAGTTGCTCTGATGTGGTTCTTCAAGTGTTCCAATGAATTTACCCGAAAACTTTGCGCTGCTCCATTTTTCCCCTCGTCCAGAGTTCCCCCGCACAACCTTTGGCCAGGCCTCCCTTATCTAAAAGAGCGATAGGGAAAAGTATTTTTTTTATGTTTTTTCACGCACCGGCACTTGCCGATTGATACGCCCAAAACTCGAACCTCGTATCTCTCGTCCTATCGGACGAAATCGATAAGGTGCGTTCATATAAAAAAAATGAAAAAAAAAAATTGAGAAAAAAATCGGGAGCGTCGTGACGGCAGCCAGAAAAATATGGACATGGATGAAAAATAACGTCGACGGACTTCGACCGATTCATTTCTAACCCCGATCGAGAACCTTCCGCGAATCGTCGATACGCTCGATGCGAAACTTCCAAAAAATTCTACGCCCCTCCGCAGAATCGAAGATGCCGGTATCGGCTACGAGCTAGAATACCCGTCGCCAAAAAACGCAAAAATAAATAAAATAAAATAAATGAAAAAAAAATCAAAAAGAAAAAAAAATGAGAGATCTCGAAAAAGTCGGCGATATCGCGCCGCGATTGGCACAAAGCTGGATCTACAGTTATACAGAAATGCGCATGGGATATATACGGAAGTCGTCGGTGCTGGTACGCGAAGCCCCGACGATATTCGTAACGAGGACGAGACAGGGATGGATATAGAGAGGTGGAAAACCCGCCGCTTGTGTGCGAGCATCTCCCCATATATACATACATGCATGTATGTGTGTGTGTGTGTGTGTGTGTGTGTGTGTGTGTAAATATATACCCATCGATACATACGTCCCTTCATATATATACATATATATATACAGATGAAGAGGTTGGGAGGTCGCCGCGCGCCCGCCCGCGAGTCGAGGGGTGGAGAACCGGAGAGTGAGAGCTTTGCGACTGAAATATATATGCTCCGCTATCCGGAACGAACGTGCTGGCCGGTGTGCTCTGCCGGAGGGTCGAAAGCGGCAGCGCGCTCGGTTTTGCCAGAGAACCGAGCTATATACCACGTATATATATATATGTATATATATATGTATACGTCGAGAGGGATGAGGGTAGTTCGGTGGATGGCTGGAAAGCACGAGCTCGGTGCTCAACGCCAGTACGAAGGAAAGCCGCGCGCCCGATGTCACATTTGTACCTATCCGTACGCCCTGTCCTCCCTGACGTATGTCTCTCTGTGCACCGTATAGGACGATCTATGTGTGCCTATATGAGCGTATGTTGTGCATAACGTAGAAACCGGTAGGAGGGGGGGGGGGGGGGCAAAGGGGGTGGGTTCTGGCCGGGTTGCAAAGGAGTTGGGTTCTGCACGCGTTTATGTAACAACTACACGGTATCCGTTGTACATAGACACGGGGGGAGTTTCTCGCTAAACTAGATCAGTAACATGGCCACACGCCGCCGGACATCCCTTGCGCGATCGCTCGTGACGAGGCGCGGCGAGCCCCGAACCCGAGCGAAGGATGGCCCGCGGTGAAGGGAGCTTTCGGGTGGTCCCGCGAACCCCTCCAACCCTCACGGCACGTTTCACCGCTGAAACTCTCTTGTCAACGATAACTTTGGACATTTGGGGGATTTTTTTTTATCGGGCATTACACTCTGCCATCTGAGACTAACGAGCCGCTAGGGTGTTGTTGTATTTACGGTAATCGAAAACCACGAGGTTTACATAAATGTCGTGAAAATTGACATTATTTTGGCGCGCATTCGGAGAGCTCTGGAGTGTCCCTGATATGTATTCTCGGTCCTGGAAACATCATTATCCTTAAGTTATCCTTAAGTTATCCTTAAGGAATCCTTAAGGTATCCTTAAGTTATCCTTAAGATATCCTTGAGTTATCCTTCAGATATCCTTCACCGAGAAAAAATTACATAGTTAAAGCAACAATACTAACTTTTTACCATAAAAAATAGTTCCCAAGGGGAACGTCTACATTTTATAAGGGACAAGTGGTGAATACGGTCCATGTCGATTAACACGTAAATCAATTATATATGGACCAGGCCATATTCCCCACTTTTACCCTAGTTACGACAATGACAAAAAATCATGGCTGCAGTCATAATTATAGTTTAACCAATTGAATGTATACTATCAGAAAGTATCTATATAGACATTCCCCCTGGGAACTATTCATTATGGTGGGAAACACTATCCATTTTCTCAGTGTAAAGCCATCCTTAAGTTATCCTTAAGGTATCCTTAAGTTATCCTTAAGTTATCCTTTAGGTATCCTTAAGTTTATCCTTAAGTTATCCTTAAGTTATCCTTAAGTTATCCTTAAGTTATCCTTAAGTTATCCTTAAGTTATCCTTAAGTTATCCTTAAGTTATCCTTAAGCTATTCTTAAGGTATCCTTAAGTCGCTGCTGATACGTTTACGTTCCCAATAAGACTTAAATTGGCTACCAATTTTCCAAAACGTCCTCAGGCAAACCAGAAATGTTCCATTAAATTTGAGAAACGTGAACCAAATCTTTTACCGAACATCATTAAAAAAATGCCTTATCTGGAAATTGAAAAATACCGCGGGAAACAAGGAAAAGGAACAACCCTATTCGATCCTCAGGCACAGAGCCGAGGGCCGCGGATCGGGAAAGCGGGTAACAGAACCGTCAATCCTTGTTTCTCGGAGTCCGAGCCCGAGCTCCGAAAACGAGCGTCGAGTCCGAGGATCGTACCGCCTCATGGACTGTGACATCGCAGTGCCCGAGCTACACGTACGGCCGAACACCCACGCGAGTCTTTTCAACCCTTCGCGTACCTGCAGCGCTACCGTGTATAATACACTCTAGAGTCTATGTACCCCGGATCCACGAGATACACGTACACACGATATGTACGGTAGATACGACGGGTACATAGGCTATCACGCCCGGCATAGCCGTCGGAGCAGAAAGGGGGGCCTTCTCTATACGCCGGCCCGACGAGGTCGTAACTGCTGGAGAGAAGCTGGAAGCTCGCAACTGGAAGCACACGAACCTCTCGTTCTCGTTCAACGAGTAAGCGGCTCTCTCACACTGCACCTATAACACACACATACACCTACATACATACCATATATACATATGTACATGTATATGCAGGGGAGAGCGGGGCAAAATGGGGCAACGGGGCAAAATAGAATTTTTGGGCAAACCTAACTTTCCAATCATTTTTAGATCGGACAAGGTGGCAAAACTGGGCAGAAAAGCCTGATGTATCCGATAGGGCGAATTCGGGCATCCAAAACTTATTGGTAAATGACGTTTTGCCCCGTTGCCCCATTTTGCCCCGCTCTACCCTGTATGTATATGTATATGTATATGTATATAACAGGGTGGCAGGGTAGAGGAAGTGAAAATGGAGGAAGTGAGTAATAGGGAAGAGTGTAGGAGGCCGCCAAGTGCGGAGTGGTACGCTGCGGGGCGACGAGAATGGTACGAGAGCTTTGGGTATACGCCGGAGGGAAACCCGCAGAGAGAAGCCGCGCGCGCGCCCGAGCTTGGCGTCGAAACGGAGTTCGACACGAGCTCTGCCATCGGTCGCAGGGAGCGCGGCATAGCCGGAGGGATGGGAGGGTGGCTGAGAGAAACGCGCTCGGAGTTCGTACATAGGTGCACACCGACGGCGCGGCTCCCGTGGCTACGTGGACGCGCGAAGGCGCCTCGCAGTTGCGAGGCAGGTGCCACCCGCGGTCTCCAGCGAACGAGAGATCCTCGCATACATAGCGCGCGACACGGGCTCCCGAAGATCGCACGTACGCCGAGGGAAGCGTGCTCTCGCACCACCGTGACATCCGTATCCGTCGCCGTATGCCACTGTGCCGTTCCACGCGAGCGGCAATACGAACGGGGATGTAGCCGAGTGTGGCGGGATAGCTGGAAAGTTTTCTTTTTTATTTTTTTTTTGCATATGTACAACGCACAAGTGTGGGAGTTATTGTTCCCCGGGGGGAATAATAACGTTTCATTTGTTCGGGGTTTGGATGAGGGATGTACGAGACGCGACCGGGCTGGGGGTGGGGGTAGGCATCGTGACGGGTGTCGGTCGGCTATTAACGAGTAATCAGTAGGGGAGAGCGGGGCAAAATGGGGTAACCGGGCAAAACGGGGTTTTTGGGCAAAACTAAATTTTCCAATTATTTTTGGATCGGACAAGGTGGCAAAACTGGGCAGAAAAGCCTGATGTATCCGATAGG
>JAPYZD010006138.1:0-12747 GCA_030522725.1 Ichneumoninae sp. B BG-2022a | reverse complement strand
GACCAAAAAAAAATCGTTCTTGAGAGCTTCAAACTCCGCGGATGATCGAGTTCGGTCCAAAAGTAGAATACGAAGTCAGTCTCCTACGATAATGAGCGGAAGGATTGAAGATAAAATAAAATACACAGGTACGTAGGAGCGGAAGTCGATAAGGATGGTCTTGACCAAGGATGCAAGCTCGGTGCATCTGATATAAAACGATGCTTTTTGCATTGATTGCAAGCGCAATGACAATTGAACCGGGCGAAGTGAGACCAAAAAAAAATCGTTCTTGGGAGCTTCAAACTCCGCGGATGATCGAGTTCGGTCCAAAAGTAGAATTCAGTCTCCTACGATAATGAGCGGGAGGATTGAAGATAAAAAAATACACAGGCACGTAAGAGCGGAAGTCGATAACGATGGTCTTGGCCAAGGATGCAAGCTCGGTGCATCTGGTACAAAACGATGCTATTTTGTCAAAATGCGACGACAATTGAGTCGGGCCAAGTGAGACAAAAATAAATCGTTCCTGGGAGCTTCAAACTCCGCGGATGAATGAGCCTGAAGATATCTGCATGACATTAAATTTCATCTTTGGCAAGTGTCTATCAATCCACGGCTTTAGGAAGAAAAAATATATTGTTCACTTGCAGAATTTTATTCTTCAAGTGAACTTCCCTGAGTAAAAATTGTGCGATGCAAAATGCAGCCTTTATAACGTGATGAAATTTGATCCCATGCAGATATCTTCAGAGTCATCGCGGATGATCGAGTTCGGTCCAAAATTAGAATTCGAAGTCAATCTCCTACGATAATGAGCGGAAGGATTGAAGATAAAAAAAATACACAGATACGTAAAAGCGCAAGTCGATAAGAATGATCTTGCCCAAGGCTGCAAGTTCGGTGCGTCCGGTATAAAAGGACTCGTATTGGCGAAGCGAAAAACGTGGAATGAGAAGCTACCGTATAGATGATAATGGAGTAACTTTGCAGAATCGGTAGTGCTAGCGGAAAATCGTTCGTCAGACACAAACTCGATCCTTCCGTTCATCGTCGCGCTGACAACTCATTTATTTGTTTTATAAAAAAAATAAGAATATCCTTTCGTAAAGAAATTGTTGTGAAACGTCCGAGAGCCTTTTTACCGGTTTTGAACTTTTTTCGCGATTAATTTAACTCATTCCTTTGGCAGGGTCTCGAGTTTCTATCAACTCCAGGTTGATATAACCGGACTGCAGGGTGGAGAATCATGTACACACTGAGAAAAACTTACATAGTACATAGTTCCCAGGGAGGACGTCTACATTTTACAGTTACGACAAGGACCAAAAATTATAGTCGTAGGGTAAAAGTGGGGAATATGGCCCGGTTCACATATCATTGATTCACGTGTTAATCGAGGTGGGCCATATTCACCACTTTTACCCTAACTATAATTATAGTTTAATTAATTGAGTATATACTATCACAAACTATCTATATAGACGTCCCCCCTTGGAACCATTCGTTATAGTAGGAAATACCATCCTTTTTCTCAGTGTAGGGGGAAGCCCGACACTACGAGGCTTGTCCTCGATCATTTATCCGGTAGTGCTAGCGAAAAATTGTTCGTTACCCACAAATTCGATCCGTCACCTAGCTGAAAATTTATTTAGTAGCAGGAAGTGTGTATTTATTAACAATACATACGATGCGTTGACGATCGGTACAATTTTTAAAATTTTTTTATTTTTTAAAATTGATCCACACATTGTCAACAGCCCATCGACCAAAGCCCTTCAGCCCAAATTTATTTATTTATTTCACAAAAAAAATAATGTCGATCAGTAAGAATTCCATTCATGCAAACTATGAAACGCTAAAACACGCTAAAACCTTGTAATAATCGTGGCTGAAAGACTGCGGTCGATGGCCAATTGGCAATATGCAATATAGGTGAATAGAGATAAGTTTGTTACGTTTAAAAAAACTGTTACATGTTATGTATTGTTAATAAACTCACTACTCTACTACTACTACAATGAATGTACGTTTGCCAAAAAATTGTTGTCCGAGAGCCTTTTTACCGGTTGTTGACAATTTTTGGCGACCAATTTAATTCACGAGCATTCTGTAACAGTATTTCGGGTTCCTATCAACTCCAGATTGATAAAACCGAATTGGAGGGTGGTAAATCAAGTGTAGGGGTAAGACCGATACTACAAGGAAAGCGTGAAAACCAATGAAACCGTATAGATGATAATAGAGGGACTTTGCAGAATCGTTAGTGCTAGAAAAAAGTTGTTGCACACCCAGAAAAAAAATTATTTGACGGCCACCGTTTATTTAGTTTAAGTAAAATATTCATTTGATTTAAATAACTATTTACTTAATATAAATAAATATTTATTTAAATCAAATACATATTTTACTTAAACCAAATAAACGGTGGCCGTCAAATAACATTTTTTTCTGGGTGCACCCACAAACGCGATGCTTCTGTTGCGTCGCTTTGCTGACAATTTATTTATTTGTTGTACAATAAAAAGAATATCCGGTTGCATAAAAATGGTTGTCCGACAGCCTTTTTACCGGCAATGTACAATTTTTCGCGAACAATTTAATTCATAAACATCCCTTAACGGTGTGTCGAGTTCCTATCAACCGCAGATTGATATAACCGGATTGGAGGGTGATAAATCGTGTATGAGGATAAAGCCGATACTACGAGGCTTCTCTACAGTCATTTATCCGGTAATGCTAGCTAACAGTTGTTTGTCACCCACAAAGCGATCCTTCTGTTCGTTGCTTTGCCAACAATTTATTTGTTCGTTGTACAATAAAAAGAATATCAGGTTGCATACAAATCGTTATCCGAGAGCATTTTTGCCGGCAATGCACTGTAAAAAAAATTGTCAACTTAATGCACCAAACGGGAAGATTTTATGCAAAAACTGATACCGATACGTTAAATCGAATGTACAATTGTGATGAAAAATTAATTAACTTTTCCATTGGAATTAAAGTAAATTATAAAAAAAAGTATCTCCAACGTTTTTAATACACTGAACATTAATTTTTCATCCCAATTGTACATGAAATTTAATGTACCAGTACGAGCATAAAAACTTCCAGTACCAATACGAATTTTAATTAAAGTTCATACGAATTTTTGTTTTACAGTTTACAATCTTTCGACCAATTTAATTCATAAACATCCCTTAACAGTGTCTCGAGTTCCTATCAACCCCAGATTGATATAACAGGATTGAAGGGTGGTAAATCATGTGTGGGGGTAAGACGGTTCGAGGCTTCTCCTCGACAATTTATCCGACTGTTTTAAGGGCTGTTTCTCGCGTCTCTCCCCAGAGAGACGAAGAACTACCACCCAGTGTCTATCTCGTACGGGGGGTGCGAGGCGGTCGAGGGTCGGGGCGAGGGGGGGAGGGTTGAAGCATCAAGATCCACAGCAACAGCGGCGGTGTGACAGAGGGGCGGCGCCGCGCCTCGCGATGGCCGCGACTACCTTCGATTTGGTGTCGGATTCCCTCCGAGCCGCCATTTTCTCTCCTCCGTTGGCTCTCTCCGTCTCTCCTGCGCTTCATCCCTCCTTCACCCCCTCGGCCAACTCGCCCCGTCTCGCTCTCGCGTTATCCTCTCGCCCCCTCCGCCCCCCGCGTGCCCCCCCCCCCCCCCCCCCCCCCCCCCCCCCCTCTTCGTCCGTGCCCTCTTCGACCCCCGCTCGAAGCACCCGAGCATCGTTGAGGGAGCAGTTTGCCGAGAGACCTTCCTGCGCTACGTAGTAACGACGAGCCACACGCCCATTGCAGTAAAAAAAAAAACTTTCCCCGGAATCTCATTGCTCTTCAGCTCCCTTTGCCCGAATGTTTTCAATCTCCGCGCCCAACGCAGGACCTACCCGATTAATTGCATTAATTTACCAACCGAACCCACCGAGCTCCATTCCACTCTTCCGCATTCTCGCACCGAAAAAAAAAAAAATTTCTTTGGCAGCCGGAAGCGAAAAATTTGCTTGCCGGCTGCCAAAGAAATTTTTTTTATTTCAATTCAACTTTCAATTCTTAAAATTTTATATGATGTCGAAACAACGACAATTCCATACATTACCGTTTCAATTCCATACAGATTTATAAGAATTGAGATTACCATTTTTTTTTCTTTGGCAGCCCACAAGCGAATTTTACTTGATTCGTTATCAACGATTCATATATATATATATTTTTTTTCAGTGCGGACACGAAAACGTCGGTAAGAGTTCCGTTTGTTAAAGTTTCGACATATCACGTCAGGCGAATGTTCACTGTTTGGTCGTCAAGGAACCCTGCTTTTGGTTTAAAAGAAAAATGTGGAATTAGGGAATGAGGAAAACGGCGAGCGTTTAATCGACAATAATGGTTGGTCGAACCGGAACCCTTTTTTCTATCACGCAGACCCTTGGGTTCGTGTTTTATTGGGCCAAAATTGCAGAAATAGCGGGCATACCGTTGCCTCTCGAGCGCGAAAGGGTAAAGGGAACCGTCGCGCGGAGAATGATCTAGGGCAGGGCGCACAGAGATAAAGCACATCGTGCGAGCCTCTCACAGTGGTATTATACGTAGTAGGTATCGCTGCAGGTGAGAGTATTCCTGTGTACGGACATCAGGCAGGTTGCGAGGGTCGTCGACTATCGTACGAGTGGGTATCACGACAATCTCCGATTTCGACTCTGCTGCGTTTAATTGCATTCCAAAATGGTTCTGTGGAAAATACGTGTTACCGTTCTGGGAAGAAGCGCCCTTGCGCCGAACTCCCGTCTCTTAGCGAACAAATTGTTGTATCGTTATGACGCATCGGTTAATCGGCACGAGACACCGTGCAGCTAATCGTTACGACAGTCAATGGAATAAAAAAAATTGCTTAAGGATACATCACACATAAATTCCCAACCAAAAGTTTAACACAAATCAAAATTTCGGTACTTTGCGAGACGTTGAAAATCTGAAAAAACCCGGCCGTATTAATTATGTCGAGACCTTTGATTTTGCATGACAATAATGACAAAAAGTTACTAATAAATTATTAGAAAAAAAATAGTTTGAAAAAAAAATCAGACGACTTTTTATTTTGTCGTCTTAAACAAATTCTCATTTTTTAGAATTCAGATGAATTTTTTTCGCGAATTTGAAAGATCGATGTAGAGACACGAACTTGCATATGTTTCGGTGTCATAATGCTACAGTACACACAAAAAGTTTTAAGACGATTGCGCCAACCGTATCGTAGTTATGGCCTTTAAAAAAATTTTTAAACGGAAAATTCAAAACTGAAAAAAAATCTGAAAAAATTCATGTGGCTTCTAGGAAATCAATGAATTTAAGTCAAAGTCAACCACAGCAACAAAAATATTGTGAGTTTTCATTATTATAGAAATATTCATATTACGAGGGTTGAAGAACTCAGGTCGATGGCCCTTTGCCAAAATGTATAATGAACATAGGAATAAAACTAATATAAGGAGACACTTGTATAAAAATGTTAAGCACTGGCAACAAATCTCTCTTACTACTTTACTACTACTCATATTACAAATGTTTCCGCAGGTGGTAATTTACTATGAGGTAAGTCAGGGTGATATAGACATGCGGGTGATATGGCACTCGTAATATCTTTTAACGTAACAAACGAATGATGCTGTCGTTTGCACAGTTTGTAGTATATGTGGGTACAATATGTTTGAACCGAAAATTATAAGATTGTATGTGCAAAGGTCAGTACGATATGCCACATGGTCTTATCCCTTGTAATTTCGGGGCGATGTGGCCAGTAAAACAATTTTCTTTTTAGTTTGGCATTTGGAACATTTGACGGAGGTAATTATTGTCTTTCCGTAGTTCACGTAAACAACATAAAATACTAAGACATATTCTCTCTATGCTTCACTTGGCCTAATCGACTACTATTATTACTATGGCCATATCCCCCGTAGTGCAGTTGTGATATGGTCATAGTATTTATAAGTATTTATAAGTATTTATTCATAGAGCTGCAATAAAATCACGCATCGAAGATATCGAAAGTTCTGAGTGAATTGCTTCAGTTCGATGATTTTAGAGTTGATTACGTTCACAATGTAAACGTTAAACCTCAAATTTTCATCGTTTAAAAAATCATAGCTATATAACCCCAACTTACTATATAGTGTGTGTGTATCTCTGCGTGTAACGGTATGCACCGATATCGGTGTATCGGCACAGGACCCCTTGCAGCTAATCATTACAACAGTCGAGAGAATAATAAATATATATTTTCCTAACACATGCACGTAAAATCCCACTTTCCGTTCCTTTTTCCGACACTTTTTCACATCACGTGCGGGAAAAATACTGCGCATGCGTACAAACGCAATATGGTATTTTTTCCCGCACTATAGTGGAAAAGTGCCTTTCTACGCACGCTTCACGGAAACGAAAAGCATGATTTTCGTGAATTTGTTAGGAACAATTATGTGAATGACATGAGCGTAGAAAAGGGAGTTCTGAATCGTGTGAATGCCCGCACTTGCCTTTCGACGCCCTTACCATACAAATAACTATTTCGCACTCGTATCGAAACGTACTATTATTTAATTACTATTATTAGTACTATTATTAGTGCTATTATTTCATTACTATTATTCGTACTATTATTAGTACTATTATTTAATTACTATTATTAGTACTATTATTCAATTACTATTATTATTTAACCCTTTGTGCCACACATTTTGAGACTATAAAAACAAAACCTCCGTTTTTCATGTCAAGAAATTAGTTTTAAAAAATTGAAAACTAAGTGAAAAACGGTGGGGCACCCCACGTCCCACCGTGACGCAAAGCGTTAACCGGTCGAGGCGCGGATTGACTTTGGTCAAAGTTAATCACAGAATCAAAAATATTGTGAGCTTTCATTATTATAGAAATATGCATATTATAAGTATTTTGCGGGTGGTAATTTACTATAGTGTGCATCGCTGTACACAGACGAGGAAGGCAAACCTCGCTATCTACCGTCGCGGTGTATCGTGTTCCCGATGTCTGTCCATCCTTTACCCCGTGTCCGACCCGTCGTACAGACTCACGTGTCTCTTCCTTCGGGCTTATTGTTTCCGAACGCTAATTTTCACCTGCCTCGAACGACGCGACGAGACACCGGACGAGCGAGGAAATACGAGAAGTCACTTTATCGCGATCGACGATTGAATTCTCTCCCCGACGGCCTCTCAACAGCCCCCTTTTTTTTTTTCTATCGACCATCTCGTTCCCGCGCGTTTTAAATCTATTTATATCCGAGAGATATGAATATCGTTCGATACGCGTTCGATATGCATTTTTGCAAATGAAAATTTCAGCGGATGAAAAATAATTTATTTTTTTCGCTGTACTTCAAATAGAGTTTATTTTCAGGCGGGATAACGAGCAAGAGCTTGTAACTGAAAAGCGTGAACTTGGACTTCGGTTCAAGTAAAACCAAACACCGATTAACTGAGAATCTCACAAATCCAACCGAAAAGAAAAGCAAGGAAAATAAAATAGACAAAAGTAAGTTTTAAATCTATGTACATCAGAGAGATATGGACTGTAAAAAAAAAGTTCGTACGAAATTTAATGTACCGAAATGGAAGTTTTTATGCAAAAACTGGTATATTAAATTCCATGAACGATTGCGATGAAAAATTAATGTTCAGTGTATTAAAAACATTGGAAATACTTTATTTTTAATAATTTACTTTAATTTCAATGAAAAAGTATAGTAAGTTTTCATCGCAATTGTACATTAAATTTACAACCTTTTGTAAACAGTGTGAATATCGTTCGACACATATGTATTTGTGCAAATGAAACATAAATACACGTTTTCGCTACATTCCAAATAGACTTTATTTTCACGCGAGATAACGATCAACAGCTCGTAACAGAACGAAGCAAACTCGGGCTACAGTTAAAGCAAAACCAAACACTGATTAACCGAGAGCCTCACAAATCCAAACGGGAAGAAAAGCAAGAAAAATGAAACAGACAAAAGTAAGGTGAGGTGAAGCAGGCAGAGAGAGTGAGTGAAAAAAAAAAGGATAAGAGATCGTCACCGGATCGAGGCGCAGCCACGCCGGATTAGTGAACGTAATCCGCTGGTTATTTCCCCATTAGCGGGAGATCTCTCGCACACAGTGAGAAAGATCGGTAGCCGAGATCTTTTCTTCCTTTTTTTTGTCAATGTGCCGACGCGTACAGGCGTGAACCACAGGTAGGCAGAGTCTCGGGCTCTTCTGCTCTGGCACTTCAACGCCCGAGGACCCTTCAGAGCTAATGCCCGAAAATATGCTCTTTATGTGTCACTGGCCACTTTCTGCTCTCGCTTCCGTGTCACCGAGTTCCACTTCTCGTTCTCTTCTACGGTCCGGCAGGCTGTCGTGTTCACGAAGATCGGAACACCTCGATTGTGTTGCACCAGCAACACTGTAGAAAAAATTCGCATGGAATTTAATGTAACGAACTGAAAGTTTTCATGCCAGGACTGGTACAGTAAATTTCATTTACGATTGCGATGAAAAATTAATGTTCAGAGTATTAAAAACATTGGAAATTCTTCATGTTTAATAAATTGGGGGAGAGCGGGGCAAAATTGGGCAACGCTGCAAAACGGGATTTTTGGACAAAACTAAATTTTCCAATCATTTTTGGATCGGACAAGGTGGCAAAACTGGGCAGAAAAGCCTGATGTATCCGATAAAGCGAATTCGGCCATCTAAAAATTATTGGAAAATAACGGCCCAAAACCCCGTTTTGCCCTGTTGCCCCATTTTGCCCCGCTCTACCCTATATCAATTTTACTATAAAGGTACTTTCATTTTTATAATTTACCTTAATTTCAATGAAAAAGTATATTAATTTTTCATCACAATTGTACATTATATTTAATGTACCAGTTTTTGCATAAAAACTTCCAGTCCGGTACATTAAATTTACAATTTCTTTACAGCGAAGATGATCTCCCCACTATGCACTGTAAACAAAATTCGTATGAAATTTAATGTATCGGACTGGAAGTTATGCAAAAACTGGTATATTAAATTTAATATACGATTGCGATGAAAAATTAATGTCCAGTGTATTAAAAACATTGGAAATTCTTCATGTTTAATAAATTACTTTAATTTTACTATAAAGGTACTTTAATTTTTATTACTTTCACTTCAATGAAAGAGTATATTAATTTCTCATTACAATTGTACACTAAATTTAATGTACCAGTTTTTGAACTTTCATTCTGGTAAATTAAATTTTTATTTTTTTACAGTGTGACTGCGATCTTTTTTTTCTACGTATTTTGCCGAGTCGGATAAAAATGCGAAGTATTTCATTAAGGCGATCGGTACGAAATGTAAAAGGTACGATAAAAGCGAATGGTTCAGGTGGAAGAGCGATTATCCACGGAGGACGAGATTGTCCGGGGTTGAGACGTGCGATTTCCCTCTGATCGTGAGAGCGGAGTGTGACGCGAGCGGGTATAAACGGAGTGGACGAAAGGAAGCTCGTAATGGTTGCGAATCACCGATTACACGGTTAGTTAGATCCACCCCGTGATTTAGGGGCGCCTGCCGTAGGGAGGGATCTCGAACGGGTATTATGCCTTCGCCTAATTTCATGCTACGAGGATGCCCCGGTATCGGGCGCTTGTTCGGTCGGTGTTGCGTTCGCAATGTTACGCCGGTACACAGGTGTAAACTCGCGCAAGTTTGGGAATTAATTGCAAGAAAGCGATCGCGGGCGATCACAAGGGCCGCTATCCAATTGCTAGGGTGGATTGTCTTCTCGTTCGCGACAATGGTATTTCTCGGAAATGTCATTATTTTTTTTTCACTTCCGGTTTTGCCGAAGGAAAATTCAGGGTAAAATGACCGGCGGACTCGTGATCGGCAGAGAAAAATATGGATGAATCGAAAAGTTGGCCAATTTTTTTTTCTTATAAAAATTAGTAAATTACG
The DNA here is from genome assembly GCA_030522725.1 of Ichneumoninae sp. B BG-2022a. Classification (NCBI taxonomy): domain Eukaryota; kingdom Metazoa; phylum Arthropoda; class Insecta; order Hymenoptera; family Ichneumonidae; species Ichneumoninae sp. B BG-2022a. The sequence goes on along the minus strand of JAPYZD010006138.1, from coordinate 2,768 downwards.
ATACTAGGGCGATAATGGTACATTACGATACTACTGCGATAAGGGTACATTACGATACTACTACGATAATGGTACATTACGATACTACTACGATAATGGTACAGTACGATACTACTACGATAATGGTACATTACGATACTACTACGATAATGGTACATTACGATACTAGAGCGGAATAACATTTTCTGACGAGTGTGAGTTTGCAGCAGAACTCGAAGGCGAGTGTTGCAATCCCACGAGTTAAGCGAACGTTTTTCGCACGAGTATCGTCAAAAATTTTATTAAGATGTGCAAATGGGGTTTATCCGCGCGTGAAGCCTCCGCAAAACGGCAATTTTCGCACCGAGTGAACATCTTATGAACATCTTTTTCATCACTCGGTGCGGAAATGGCCACTTTTCCGGCCGCTTCGCGTGCGTAAAACCACCATTTTCGCACCTTGTGATGAAAAATTTCGTACATCCCTCGGGCGAAACACTTTTTCTAACTCGTGTGATTGCAAACTAACACTCGTTACAAAAACGTTTTCCCCCTCGTGGAGCCATGTACTATTCCTAACACATGCACAAAAAATCCCGCTTTCCGTTCCTGTGAAGTGTGCGCAAAAAGGCACTATATCGCATCGCGTGCGGCAGAAATTCTGCGTACGAACGCAATATGGTCTTTTTTCTAGAGCGAAAAAGTGCCTTTCTACGCACACACCTCACGAGAACAGAAAGCGTGATTTTCGTGAAGTTATTAGGAAAAATTATGTGAATGACATGGGCGTAGAAAGGGAGTTCTGACTCGTGTGAACGCCGGCATTTTCATACTCGTCAAGAAGTCCCTTTCTATGCCCTTGCCGTAAAAATAACTATTTCCTAACGCATGCACGTAAAATCGCGCTCTCCGTTCCTGTGAAGTGTGCACAGAAAGGCACATCATCGCATCACGTGCGAGAAAAATACTGACCGTGCCTACAACCCCAATATGTTATTTTTTCTCGCCCTAGTGCGAGAAAATGCCCTTCTGCCCACTGTCCCCAAAAACAAAAACCGTGATTTTCATGAATTTCTTAGGAAACATTTTGTGAGCAGCATCAGCATAGAGAAAGGAGAGTCCTGACTCATGTGAATACCGCATTGTCACACTCGTCGGGAACTCCCTTTCTACGTCCTCGTCATAAAAATAACTATCACTTAAAATTTCAGTAAACGCACGCAGACACGTAATAAAACTGTCCCCGCGCGAATCCAGATTGGAAAGAAGCCGTAATAAATAATCCCATGTACAGCGACGGAGAGCGGATAGGAGGGGGGGCGGGGGGGAAGGACGAGAGAGTAAAAAAAAATGAAGTCATCAGCAGAGGGGGTACGGCGAGAACCGCGTTCGAGATTTATGACCGGGGCTAATTATTATCGGCTTGGGGTTTGCGGGCTAGCTCGCGGAAACATATGCGCAGTTACGCCGGCGAACAACCCTTCTCCTGTGTATATTATATCTTACGCGGTACAGAGTTATGGTTACGTATATGCGAGCGAAGCACATATGCTCGTTGGGAGACTCGTATCTCGCCGAGCCATGATGGCCCCTTATAACAAGACTTCTACATACGTGTCGCCAATTATGATGATCCTTGATAGATACACGGCTACGAGGAGGGGTGAATTTTCTCGGGGGCTTGGGTTGCTTATTAGAATGAGCAACATGTCGCCTTCTGCTGTGGACCGCGATGATGATGATAATATACCCGACTTAAGTCTTCCAGTGTTACATAAGGCTTCGTCAACATCCGGAAAAGCCTGATATCAACTATAGTCGACTATAACCTTGTAGGGTAAAAGTGGTGAATATGGCCCACCTCGATTAACACGTAAATCAATGATATATGGACCGGTCAATATTCCCCACTTTTACACTATATATAATTTGCGAAATTAGTTTGTTTGTCCCAATTTTCAAGAATCCAGGGGGCTCTCTGGGCCCCCCAGGCCGTGATTATTGTACTGATAAGTCCCCCTACGGGATCCCGTCTCAGGCCCTAATAACTATTCCCAGATTCTACCACTCTGATACTATTCTGCGCTGTGCACTATCGTTGTGTGGAAAAAAAAAATTCAACCAGGAATACGTCACTTCCGGTCCGAAAAAATGGTTTTTTGACCGGAAATGACGTCACTTCCGGTTTGAAGATCTCATCTTTCGACCGAAAGCGACGTTACTTCCGGTTTGAAGATCTCATCTTTCGACCGAAAGCGACGTTACTTCGGGTTTGAAGATCTCATCCCTCGACGGGAATTGACATCATACCGAAAGTACGTCACGTCCGGTTGGAAAATCTCAATTTTCGACCGAAAATGCATCACTTCCGGTTTGAGAATCTCAATTTTTTGCCGAAAGTGCATCACTGCCGCTTTAAAAGTCTCAATTTTCGACGAGATATGCATCACTTCCGGTTCAAAAATGTCAATTTTCGGCCGAAAATGCATCACCTCCGGTTTGAGAATCTCAATTTTTGACCGAAAGTGCATCACTTCTGCTTTGAAAGTCTCAATTTTCGACCAGATATACATCACTTCCGGTTCGAAAATGTCAATTTTCGACCAGAAATACATCACTTCCGGTGTGAAAATCTCAATTTGAAACCGGAAATACATCACTTGCCGTCGAAAAATGCAATGTTCAAAACGGCAGTGACGTATTTCCGGTAAATCTCCAGACATTCCCGATTTCTGAATTCCATAATCCATAGCGAGGGCGCGAATCTACGACAGCCCGCCAGTGTGTCA
>JAPYZD010006137.1:0-10460 GCA_030522725.1 Ichneumoninae sp. B BG-2022a | reverse complement strand
GTTAATAACATTTTGAAATTATTATTATGCAAAATGAATCTTTTCAGTGCCTATAATAAGTATGATTTTTTTCAGATTTTTATAACATTGGGAAGTGTTCGCAATTCTTGCCCGAATTTCTCGAATTTAGGCAAAATGAACACCACTCGCTCCAACCTCATTAAAGGGCAAAATAATTTTTTTTTTCAGTCAAGCATTCAACACAAAAATTTATTCCGCTCAGTCCTCGCCTCGCGCCACCCGCATACCGTTTCCGCTTCTTCGTTCATTCCTTTATTTTAATATTCTATATATACACATCTCTCCAAGCCGAAGGCCTGATAAGATCGTCGCAGGGCTTGAAAATCGTGATTGCGGTATAATTTAATGCAGCCCACACAGCGGCCGGGTAGAGTCTCTACGTACCGTACTCTCCTTCGCGCGCGCCCGGAATTGCTCACGTTGCTTTATTGCACAGTTCGCGCTCGCCCTGCCTCAGATTTCTACCTCACCATTCATCGTCGCCTCTATTCTCATCGCCTGACGGTGTATATCCCGCAGTATGAATATATCATCTATATCTATATGTAATATCGGTTGGGTGGACGCGGAAGGAGTCGATTCGTAATCGGTAATGACCGCGTACCTCACGAACGTGCCCGCGATCGCAATAACGCCATCGCTAAACGCCACCCTCGGGTCGCCGCCGCTGCTGCTGCCGCGATCGCCGCGACCGCTTCAACGACGACGCCCACGATATCACACGCAGCGATACTTTTCACTGTAACTATATATAGCCAAATCTTAACCGTAACTTCGGATGAACGAGTTTCAGCCATTTTTTTTTCCTACCTGAAGTAATTCAATCTAACGGTACCAATGCTCGGAGGCCTCCCGGTGTTTCAAACATTACGGTGTATATACGAGTTTACCAGCAGTTTAATCATCATAGAGCCAAGATTCACACTTGATATCGAATCCAGAATCGTGAATCGATAAGTACGGGTAAAGAAGAGAAAAAGTTCGCGCATAAAAGACTGTTTTATTGTTGCATTTTGGTCTGTGGCAGACGATTCGATCGACAATCGATTAATTGGTCGCTGAGTAAGTAACATGTTAGACCTGTCAATTACTTTGTGGGTTTAGCCGATTCATTTGTCAGACCAACGAATTAATTGGTCAATAACCAAGTGACATGTCCAACTAATATGTTGGCCCAACCGACTATTATGTTCGCACAACCAACTAATATGGTAGACCAACCAATTGATATGTTGGCCCAACCAACTAACATGTTACCCCAACAAACTGATATGTTGGTCCAACCAACTAATATGTTGGTCCAACCAACTAATATGTTGGTCCAACCAACTAATATGTTGGTCCAACCAACTAATATGTTGGTCCAACCAACTAATATGTTGATCCAACCAACTAATATGTTGGTCCAACCAACTAATATGTTGGTCCAACCAACTAATAAATTGGCCCAACCAATTAATAATTTGGCCCAACCAACTATCTCATTATTCGTATACATAATTCCGAGATTATCGGACACTTTGACAATCATTCGATATGTTTTGGAAACTAGTAGCTATGCGCCAGCCATTGGTTTCAGTCCTGTAACTGCTAGAATCCAAAACTGCTCTTAACCGTCTGAGACCTGATACCTTTACCCTACTTTCCAATATCATCTGGATGAGAAACGATAGGAGAAAAGTTTGGAAACCTTCGTAAGCGAAAATTCCTTGGCTACCCGCGAATTTTTATTCCACACTAGTTTCTAGCTGATGGATGCAAATGATCAGCAACGCGAATTTATCGGCACAATTCTCGATCCACTCAGGGCGGAAAAGTGCCCGTCCGATCTTCGGAAGAAATTCCAAAAGACTTTAACGCTTCGCAAGGCACCTCCCGGCCCGTGTACGATCGGTCGAAATGTTCGTTCGGGATTTGGCAGGTCCACACGAGTTCACTTTCCGCGATCGCGATAGGAAAGCCGAACGGTGACTAATGCGGCACTCGAGACTCGAGGCTGACGCCAGCCTCGCGACTCGGCTACCTATACTTACAATATTGGCTCGTCCTGTGCACCTCACCTACGACTTTTCCAGTGTCCCAACGACGAGCTCCGACGCGATCCACACACGAAGTTTTATCTACCCACTAGACGTAAGGCTATTCGTTGCATTGTCATTACGTGACGACCTGTATGCGTATGTACGGTTGCTCAATGCACCATATCACGGAGTTGCGCAGCCATGCCGGACGTATCACCGTGACAATTCGTCGCTCCTCACAAATACATTATAAATGGAAATGAACTGAACGATATTCCGCGACTACACACGACTCACAGTCGAATTACTTTGCGCGAAAGCCCTGGTAAATTGGACCGGGACAATGAATTCTCGATTCTGGGAACGTTGTGGTGAAAGAACGTTTTTTTTTTTTGTGAAAACACTGAAAAACAAATTCATACGAAATTTAGTGTAGTGCAATTGGAAGTTTTTATGTATAAACTGTATATTAAATTTCATGTACAATTGTAATGAAAAACTAATGTACAGTGTATTACAAACGTTAGAAATTATTTACTTTTAATAATTGACTTTAATTTCACCGTAAGAGATCATTAATTTTTCGTGACAATTGAATTTAATGTTCGCATGAAAACTTTCAGTCCGGTAAACGAAATTTACCATTTTTTGTAACAGTGGAATCGCTGAAGAAAAAAATTGTGCCTATTCGTCACTTCTCGCAAATACATTATAAATGGAAATAGACTGAACAATATTCCGGAACTATACACGAATCACAGTTGAATTGCTTTGCGCTAAAGCCCTGGTAAATTGGAACGAGGTAATGTTGGAACGAGGTGTTCTAACAACGAATCGGTAATTTTCATTCGCGATAATTAGATTTTCATCGATACGATGCTATAATTGATATTCAAGCCATCGGTTTGGTCGTCATTGAAATTAATTTAATTGGAAGGTATTTGAGCTGCAATCAAAGTGGGGCTTCTCACAGTGCACGCTGTTTCGTGGAATTGAACGATACAGTCGCTTCATTAGCCTTGCTTTCCAAGAATCCTATAACGAATCAACAATGTATTTTCCGTGAAAACAGATCAAACGAACATGTATCAAGCCTCGGTCCGTAGTTGCCTCGCCGAAACAAACTTTGCCGTAATATGCTCTCTCAAACGGAAATGTACAAATTCCGCGAACAGCGAGAAACACATAAACGAACCCCATGAGCATTCGAGTGAAAACGGTGTAGAATAACAAAATTTTTAAAAATTAGAAAAATAAAAAATTAAATATATATATATATATATACATATTAAATATGTATATTAATATATATTTTATTTCAAACGCAGAAATAACAGGAAAGTATATAAAGTATTGATGGGCAAAGAGATACATATGCAAATATATGGGAACGGGTAGTACGAGTCCCGACTTCCAATCTACGACACGCGTCGCGAGTATCGAACGGGTCGAACGAACGTGCCTTTCTGTCGTGCGTACAAGCTGTGTTTATACGGTATGAGAAACCATTGGAATTCTGCTTCGACGACCAGGGCGCAGAGCATATGTGAAAATGCGACGTAAAGGGTGGAAAGGAAAAAAGTATTGCTCGAAGAAAGACGATAAAAAAAAGAAAATAAAAAACAAGAAACAAGAGGAAATTGTTCGCCATGCAAGAGAATCCAGGATAAGGTTTCTCCGTCCGACATGAGCAAAGCACCTGTACTCCGGGCTTATTCGCTGCTACGGCTCGGTGCTGCATATCCACGGTACTTTGCTTTCAGTTCCTGGCATGTAACTACATTAAATATGCTATAGTCTTGTTGAATAAGGTGCGTTCATAGGCGAACAGCGCATTCGCTAGTTACCCGAGGAGGATGCGATATATGCTAATGCGAATATGGTTCGCCAGTTAGAACGCACTCGCAGGTCGGTGACTCACTTCCCAGCCTCCCCGGTGCACGCACCTCTCGCCCACGTGAAACGGCAAACAAAAACTGCACAATAGTGACGTTCAATAACAGCAACAAAAAGCTGCAAATGAAAATATCACATTCCCAGGTGGGATTCTGCTGTAACTGGAAAAAACGGCACGACGCTGGCTCCGCACTGGCTGCCGTAGGAGAGACCGGGGTCAAAAGTAACACGGGTCAATTGTAACAAGCGGTCGCGCAACGCTGCGCATGATCGGACACATCGGATATGAAGTGAGCAACATCATAGACATCACCTTATGACCATGCAATCACCTCATAGCTAAGTTTTCAAAAATACCAATTCGCTGAAACCAAATGTGATTCGCGAGTGCAGAAGTGACTTTTTCGACTGTTCGGATCGCGTCAGCTAGGCAACACAATACAAAATATTAGTGCAAACAAGCACAAGGAGTTAAAAGGTACATTTTTGCGGAACATTTTGATAGCTGAGACGATTAGTTTCAGATTGTTATTAACCGATGCCACAGTAACTTTGCTAATAATCATGTGTGGGATCGATTGTAACAGTCGATCCGGGTCAATTGTACCAGCAATAATTAATTTCTTTCAATACCAATACCGGTATATTTTATTTATTTTATTCTTACATTCTAAGCATTCAGCGACAATTTATACACTTATAATTTATAACCAAACAATTTCAGATTATAAGATTTATAGTAGGGCTGTATAGTTAGGCCGGCTAAAATGTCTTAGCCGGGTAAAACAGCTTAGACGGTAATACATTTTTTAATTTGTTAAATTTCAATTTCAATTTTTCTGTGATAATGCACCCCGGTTCTATTTCTTAATAGCGGTCGGCGAAGGATTTCATTGGTGCAGAAGAATGTTACAAATGACCCCACTACCCGTTACAATTGACCCCACCGCGGCCCAAATTCTTACCGAATTGTGTTTGTGTTTAAAGAGGCGGTGTTCGCAATTCCGTGCTACTTTCTGCTTGAAATTTTTTAACTAAATACCTTAGACTAGGTTAATGATACACCATTGGATGCCGAAGCGTTAGACTCTCGGGTTTGTTGGTAAAAAAATAAAAAAGGATTTTTGTTACTTTTGTCCCCGGCCTTCCCTACGCCGAAACGCCATATCGCTGCTTCTCCGGCTGACGTAGGTAGTCGGAGCGAATTCGAAGGTCTTCCAAGCACTAACAAGCAACTTGGCAGAGAAAAATAAAAAATTTCTCCGTGACGCCACTTCCGGTTTGAAAATCTGTTTTCAACCGGAAATTAGGGGAGCGCGGGGCGAAACGAGGCAGTGGGGCAAAACGGGATAATGGGTCAAAACGCAATTTTTTTATAACTTTTGGATGGTGGCGGTGGTGGCGAGAGCGGCAAAACGGGGTTGAAAATTTTGATGTATCGTAAGGACAAAATAGGGCATCCAAAAATTATTGGAGAATTGACTTTTGCCCCCACTGTGCCGTTTTGCCCCGCTCCCTCCTACGTCATACGGTAAATACCCCATTTTCGATTTGAGAATCTGATTTTTCGGCCGAATAAATCTCGATGGCAGTGACGGAAACGAATGAATTAAATACCAGAGGAGAGTGGGTAAAAAGAGCGTGCGTCATAAATCTCGAATGTATTCAGAGTGAACCCGAAGTGCGCTGGAGTGGACGCGAGTATTTCACGATTCCACGAAATCGTAAATACATACCATCGATTTTTAACACGATTTTTAATGCAAACAGAATTAATTCGTACAGGAATTCTTTTTTCACACGATCTCGATAATAGGCATTTGGTCGTTACGGGCACGTGAGCGTGATTCTTTAGTCTCGTTCCACGCCCGAAAGGATTACGAAAGCGTAAATCGTTTTGCCCGCGCGTATTAGCGATAGCGCCTCAGCGATGTCGAAGCATCGATACAAAATTATGTGTTATTTTCTCAAGTGTATAATTTCTCTAGCGGAAGCAAAAAAAGTAACTTTTGTTTTTTTTTTTTTTCTTCATCGACAAGTAGTTCAGTACGGAGCGCTGTGAGAATGGAAAGGTCAGACTCGCAGTGCGCCGGGCTACCTGTCCGAGTCGCCCGTTATACGAGAGCAATAATTGGCCTGCCTCGTCGAACGTGTGAATTCGTTGAATTCACACCCGCCTCATACATTAATGCAGCTAATTGGAATATCTGATTTAAAGCCGTGATCAAACGATCGGGAACGCTTGTTACTTACCGATGCGAGAATCGTTACGAGATAACGCTGAGTTTTTTCGAAGTCCAACGTCCGATTGACCGTAACCTGGCCCTGGTGGGGAAGATTGATGCTGAAGTAGCCGTAACCGTCGGCTGTCGTTATGCGATCTCTGCCGATTCCGTTGCTGTTACCGATGTCGGTGCCGTCGCCAGGAGCGATCGAGTACTCGACGAGTCCGTTTACACCGGCGTCGGCGTCGACCGCCACGACGTTCTGGAATATCGTCGAGCCGACCGGCGTGAGCTGCAATCAAACAATAGACAAAAACATTGAACAGCGTTTAATTAAATAATATAATGTAATATGATAATAATTAAAGTCCATTCCTGTTCAGTCGAATTATACAATTTTTAGTGATTTTTCAAAAAAGTAAACAAAAAAAAGTTGAAAATTGAAATTTTCATATGGCTTCCTCATAATGTCCCTTTATTTACGAAGCTTCTTCTATGAGGAAGCATTTTCTGTATTGTTGGCTTCCTCATAGAGGAAGCTTCGCAAATAAAGGAACATTATGAGAAGGCCATGTGAAAATTTCAATTGTCAACTTTATGAGGAAGCCATATGAAAATTTCAATTTTCAACTTGTTTTATCGTCAACATCATGTTTGCCTTTTATGCAAAACAAATTTAAGATCGATACCTCCAAGTTTACTCAAATTAGACCATTTTTAGTCATTTTTCAAAAAACTCAAAAAACTGAAAATCCCATATAATCTTACCACTCCGCTGGATTTTGATCAAATTCAATACCAAAGGTCTTTGATCAAAATAGTATATTAGTGTGCAATTTTAGGATGATAGCTCAACATTTGCGCAAATTAGAGCTACCACAGAAAACTTTCAAAAAATTCAAAACCGTGGAAAATCTCCAATTCGGCCTCAAACGTCACGAAAACAGCACGAAGGAAGCGAAGTGATCACTGTATTGGTGTACCAAATTTGAACTCGCTGTCTCAAGTCGTTTCCAGTGCATTTTACAAAACTGTCTGGCAATTTTACGAGTATTTTTGGTGATATTAACAATAAAGTAGTTGGAGACGTTTATGGACAAAAAAAGTTTGTTAAATGTACAAATATTTTTTACTGTGTAGTCGTTTTAAACGTTGCAAATTTGGCTCACATACATCCGAACGCCAGCTAAAAAATAACATTTTTCGACGTTTTAGATTATTTCAAGTCCCCTAAAATTAAAATCTCGATTTTATTTTTACGAAAACATAGCTTCGTCTGTGAGGAAGCAGAAAAGCTTGTATCACTTCTGGTTCCGACAATTTTTTTTGTTTTCGATGTTTGTGTAACTGTGTGTGTTTACGTAGGAAGTACCGGCTCGATTATTCCATGTGCTAAATCGATTGGCTTGCGACAAAGAGTGGTTTATCCGGTCGCTCATCACCGTCGCAGCGGTCTCGTCGTGTGTTTTCCTGTTTCCTCCGTCTGCATTATTTGCCGGTATCCCAGTCGCAGACACTCTTGCAGAAACCGAACGGAGGATGAGCGATTCTTTCAGCTCTCGAGTCGGCCGGACAGACGGGAAAACCGGTATCCCCGACCTGGCCAGATAGCGATAGTACTGCAAGCATGCAACGGCGTTTACCGCGTCATTTCTATTTGGGGTCGTGCCTCGTAGTGCATGGTTAATTCGGACGGACGGAAAACGTGTTACTCGCCATTTTATTTTAACGCGTTCGATCGTAAATGGTTTATTGCAAGGATAAATCGATATTAAAACTTGAACAAAATACAAAAAAAAAAGTCAGCCACTGACAAGATTACATCGTGTAATCTTGTCAATGCACCAAGAAAAATAATTTATTTGACGGCCACCATTTATTTGGTTCAAGTAAAATATTTATTTGACTTAAATAAGTATTTATTTAATTTAAGTAACTATTTATTTAAATTAAATAAATATCTATTTAAATCAAATAAATATATTACTTAAAACAAACAAACGGTGACCGTCAAAGACATTTTTTTTCTGAGTGTGAATTTTGAGTGAAAACTAACGAGGCAAAATACTGTCGTTGAGTCGATGGCGAGTTTTCATATTCGCCATTTTATTTTCATACATAAAAAAGTAAATAAAACGTTAATATCGTCGAATAAAATTTATTACAACGTAAATTCGATTTTTTTGTACTTTGTATGACATAAAACATGTTTCCGGAACATAATTCGATAGATGAAGTTTTTTGGATCACGATGTGATGTCTCACCTTGCGTAATCCAGCGTGCGACGAGAGAGTAAAAATGGGAGGGTTAAATTACAAAATACTTCGAACAATCCCGAGCAGCGCCGCTGAATTCGAGCTGCCAATGAAAAGAAAGTTTTGCACTATCTTTATTTTATTTTTTTCATCCATGAATGCAGTCATCAACGTCATTACGCGGAAGCCAGTTTCCGAACGACGCCTCAAACAGGTCGACTCTGTTATAACGGTCGCGCAGATCGTACGAGCCTGCAAGATAACTTTTCGCCAGGTTAAAAAAAGCTGTCACGAAAAAAAAATGAGCCCTGTTAAGATCGCAGCAAAAATTGCGTCGTTGAGTCGATGATGAGAATCCACATTCCGCATTTTATTTTTATACATAAAAAAAATACTTTAATCATCTGTTAATATCGTCTAATAAAATACATTTCAACCTAAACACCATAATTTTTCTGGACCATAATCCGATTTAAAAAAAGAATCGTTATCACGATAATTTCTCTCCTTGCGTAAAGTAGAGTAAAAAATCCCGTCATATCCATCGTCTTGTGTATATCTTGCTGTAGATCACGATAGGCACCTGGGTTTTTCCGCAACGCCATCGGAAAGCAAAGAAATCGTTGTTTAAAAATACCTAAAATCATTCATTTTTGCAATCGGAAAGCAAAGAAATCGTTGTTTAAAAATACCTAAAATCATTCATTTTTGCAATTTTGGCTATAAAAATGCCTGGTAAACTTTTTGGTTAGTTGTCCGACCGCGACTGTACTTCCATGTATTTTTCCGCGCTTATCACGAATCTGACACTTATTTTATTCGCAGATGAATATTTGATCCGAAAAGAAATGCGTCTTAAAAAAAATGCATGTAATTCGAAAAATTCACAATGACATAAAATTTAAACGGTTCGACCGATTCTCTTGAAATTTTAATGGGATCGTCGGGTAATCATATTCCATCTATGTACGCGTTTTTAGCCCGATAGCTAAAAAATTGCGAGCGCTAGAGCGTGAACAAACATTTTTGAAGAAATTAAAAATGGCGTACAAAAAAAAACAACTGAACATTTTTTGACGAAATTTCGACCAAATGTTGACTATTGATCACACGTGATGTGTGCCAAATTTCAGCTTGATCGGTCATGGCGTTCTCGAGTTATAGCGGTTTGAATTTTGCACGTCGATTTCATACACACACGCACGCACAGACACACATACATCCGGACATTTTTTCTAAATTTGATTTTTCGACGTTTTGGAACATTCTGAACGTTTTCATTAAAATCTCGAATTTATTTTTTTTTTACCGAAAATAGTCTAAAATTACAAAACGCCTCGAGCCGCCTCGATGAATTCGCGCCGCCGAAGTGAAGAAAGTTTCGCTCTATCTTTATTTTCGATATCATCCACGAATGCAATCTTCCACGTCATTACGCGGAAGTCAGATCGCGAACGACAAAACGAACCGGCCGACTCTGTTATAACGGTCGCCGAGGATCGCAGCCTGGAAGATAACTTCTTGCCGGGCTCCGGCGCTCTCGCATCATCGTTCTCGTTAAGATCACGTAGCACACGTGCCGCATACATGTGCCCCGCTCTGTAACATCAGACACGACTATGTTCCGCGTGATGCACACGTCCCGATGCCGGAGCTAGACTGCGAACGGTGAGTCTTATAGCAATCAAGACTTCGGACCAATTAAACGGGGAACTGGCATCACTCGCAGCATCGTCGGACGGGAGAATAGATGGAACGAAAGGCGAAGAAAAAAAAAAATACCGCATCTTGGGACGCGAAGTTTGTCGTTCTTACGAGACCTAATTGGTAAGTATCAAAAGAAGCGCGCTTCATAGCGAGCTCGTTGCTCGTATATAAAAGGGAGTGTGTGATCCACGGCCGGTTCGCGCAGCAACGGTTAATCGCATAGTTTAGAAACTAATCGAGGAAAATCGTAGGGGAGACCGGGGACAAAAGTAACACGGGTCAATTGTAACAAGCGGCCGCGCAACGCTGCGCATGATCGGACGCATCGGATATG
>JAPYZD010006131.1:0-10822 GCA_030522725.1 Ichneumoninae sp. B BG-2022a | reverse complement strand
ATCAAACATATATTCCAAGTATATATTGCACGTATATTCGGAATGTATTCCGAAATGTAAAGTATATATATTTCAGATATGTACCAGGTATACTTCGATCATATGAAACTCATATTCACAGTATATGTGGAATACATATCGAATATACTTTTTATATACCTTGCATATGATTGAAGTACAATTAAAAATATATTCGACATATGCAATTTTTGGAACAAAATATATTTTGTATATTCGAAATGTATGTTTCAATATATTCCAAATACACTTTATTTCCATGTGGGGATACACTTCGAAAAAAAAAATTGTTGGATTAACCAAATTCGCGGTCACATATGTTGAAGGCTGTTACCTAATCATTATTTTCTTGAATGATTATTCGCTTCAGTCGATTCAAACAAAATCTTTTATTGTACCAACTAAGTAGCGCCTTTTGAACGCGCCTCGGTTAATCCAATCATTTTTTTCCGCAGTGCATAAAAAACCAAAAAAGGTAATTAGGGGAGAATATAGGTCGGCCTTCAGACACCGGGATCGACCGGCAGACTTCGGTTCCGCATTTCGCCTCATTCCGAAGACGAGACGACGTCGAATTAAGTACCGGACACGACGTCGTTCTTCTCGCCAGGCAACCGCGAATGTCTGCCGAAGCTTGTGTCTTCTCGAGTCTCTCGTCTGCGCGTTAGTTGGATATCGTACGTGGTACATGTGCCATGTGCACACGTGTGGGTTCACATGTGTGCGTCTTCGGTTTCGATCGCGGGGACAGAAGCGAGTTGGGATGACGGGCGACTAGTATTCGTTGCAGAAAGTACTGACGTAAGTGGGGAGAGCATGTGCGTCATGGAAAGGAACGACGCGACGAAACCGCCTCTTGGAACAGCGCACCCGTGGCAACATAGGTGCACACGCGTGAATGTCCATATAACACTTGCGGGCACTATATTTGTGACGAGGACGGGGGCCTCGAGGTTTCTATCCATTACAATACGTAGTCGACTTCTCATTTAACTGTGTATAGCGCCGCACGAGGTACGTAACTATACACATCGACCGTAGACCGTTCTCGTGGCGTCGTTTCGTCGGCTTGTCGCGTGTTGCGATAAAACACGACCGCTCCAAATACTTGGAGTTGATCGCAGAACTAATGATTGATCGGCACACGAAAGAACCGGTGGACAATTCGGAGACTGGTTCAGTGAACCTTGTCTCGAATTATGTATGATTGGCATCGCTGACGGACGCGCGGGTTGTACACTGAAAAAAATAATGGTTGGAAGATTGTTAATGGTATTGGAAGCTTTTTTTTACACAAACTGTTTCTGAAATTTCAGACATTTTGCGATTTGACAGTAAAATTTTTATTTGTAATTAAAATTTTTGTAGTATAGAATTTTTTGCGAGTAAAGGATTTGTAATTTTGATATCTGGTATTTTTATATTGGGAAAAAGTACATTGATCCGCGATCAATGTAACCAAATCCACAACATTAAATCTACAATTTATTTTTACAGCGTAGCTGAAAAAAATTATGTTTGGAAGATCGGTAATGGTATTTTTTAAGTAATTGTTGATTTTTGTTCCATAAAAAAAAATCAAAAAAATCAAGGATTACTTAAAAATCTGAAAAAATTCATACGTATTCAGGAAAATAAACGAATCATTTACATAAAAAAAAAGTTTTGTTGCCGGGTAATTTGGTTAATAACATTTTGCAATTATTATTATGCAAAAATAATCTTCTCAGTACCTTTAGTATACATGATTTTTTTCAGATTTTTACACCATCAAGAAGTACTCGCAATTTTCTCTTATTGTTGTCGAACTTATGCTAAGTCGGCGCGCAGCGATACTCCCTCCTTAACAAACGGTGGCCGTCAAATAAAATTTTTTTCTGTATGACTTCGATCGTCAGGAACTTCATCTGCTCCGCTTTGCTCTCTTGCCGCACAATGCAGCAGGGAAGCTCGTCCACGAAGGGTGCGTGAACTGCAAACAAGCCCCTCTGTGAAGTTCGCATTCCCGGAAGCTATGAGGCTATAGACGATAAAATGAACGAGTCGCTGCGGCGCAGTATCGACGGTTTGCATTGACCCATTGAATTCGAGAACGCGAAAGCCTCGGCGTTTGTGCGTTTCGTACCTTTCTCGTACCGAAGTGGGTGTGCGCACTTTTTTTTAACGTGTGCCGGCTCTTCGGCGTGATAAGAAGATAATGAGATTTGCTTATGCGTAATCGCACCGCCCCCACCGAGATGTCGTGCGCGATGGAAAATTTGAAAGATAAAACGCCGTCTGTCCCGATAAACTTCGCCGAGGTGGCAACGTGAAATCGTAATCGCTGGAAATATACCGGGCTGAGCTGGGTATTATCTAAATTTGTCGCGTGATCCATTCAACTCTTGTGATTAATAGCACTGGCGAGGCTGGCAGAGAGGCCGGGGGGGGGGGAGGTGTGGTCTGACAATAAATTGATATCTCCATAACAGACGAAGCTACTGGCTGGAAGATCGCTGTTCTTTCTTCGACTATATTGTCTTAAGACTGTGTCTGTACGTAATTTTTCGTGTCGCATATTCAAGGTTTAATTTTTTTTTTTATATGAAAAAACACTCTTTTATATTTCTGGCCGGCAAAGAGAGGGAGAGGGGGGAGTGTGGTCTGCCAATAAATTGGTATCTCAATAACAGACGAAGTTACTGGCTGGAAGATCGCTGTTCTTTCTTCGACTATGTTATCTTAAGACGATGTCTGTACGTAATTTTTCGCGTCGCAAATTCAAGATTTAATTTTTTTTTTGTTATATGAAAAAACATTTTTTTATATTTCCAGCCAGCAAAGAGGGGGGGGGGGGTGTGAGCTGACAATAAATTGGTTCCGTAATAACAGACGAAGTTACTGGCTGAAAGATCAATTCTTTCTTCGATTGTATTATCTTAAGACTATTGTATATATAATTATTCGTGTCGGATATTCAAGTTTTTATTTTTTGTAGTTACATAACCAATGCTCATCGAGAGATGTAAATTATGTAGATGTGATTATGTAATGTTCATAATTTGTTCGATAAGTAGAAAGATTAAAAAGCTCCGTATTTCGCGTAAATCTGGAAGAATCTCGACTCCCAAAATCCGCCAAAAATGATAGTCAAATCGTAACTATTTGATGTATTAAAGAACAATATTAGATCGGCCATCGACCGTCTATCTCGCAGAGTTTCTAAGTTCAAGCGGCGTAAAATTGCGTCTAAGTCATTACCGACTTGCACTGCGGTGCCGCCGGTGACTCAGCCGAGGATCCAGCACATCGGAGGCCAAATATACGTGCGTGGCCAGTGGCGCGGCGGCCGAGTGGTCGAGCGAAGACACTTTCGTGAACCCGAATCGGGGTCGGTGGAGGCGCTTTTAGACAGGCCGAGATATTATTTTCGGACGTATGATATATTTTCGCGTCGCGCGTGGGAGGCTCGCAGATTGTATTTTCACCGATGTTTCCGCTGTTTTATCCGAGGCGGATTGAGATTGAGTTTCGCGGATCCGCTGGAAAAACCGTGCGAAAAGCGTGGTCCATATTACCACGACTTTTACCGTGCACACCCAGAAAAAAAATTAATTTGACGGCCACCGTTTATTAAGGTTAAGTACAATATTTATTTGCTTTAAATAAATATTTATTTCATTTAAGTAACTATTTACTTAATTTAAATAAATATTTATTTAAATCAAATAAATATTTTACTTGATCTTAATAAACGGTGGCCGTCAAATTATTTTTTTTTCTGGGTGCATTGCGAGAACCTCCGGGTGACAATTAAAAAAATAATGACTCAAAAAATGTGGGACGCGATAAACACGGTGAACACGTCGCCGGGCTGGGCAGCGAAGGGAGTCGCGGCAGTAGATAAAGCCGCGATGGTCAGACGCGCGAATTATATAGCACTTACGGTGCCGAGCGGAAGAACAATCGGGCATTCGCATGTGTTTCTCGCATGCACTGGCTGCGCCGTCGATCGATATTGCAATACGACGAGGCACGAGGACGACGACGTTACTTCTCGCGGACACGCATCGGGAGAGCCCTCGATATTATCGATGGCGAGCTCGAGTCGGCCGGTTCGTACCTCTCGTGCGACGTCGAGTGTCGACGATGCACAACGGCACGCCGTGTCCGCTTACATGCACGGAGACACGTTACATTGCACGAGGCAGGTGGGGCCATTCCCGTCGGTCACGTTACTGGCCACGCACTCGCCATCCGCCACAGACGGGACAGTGGATACTGTTTTGCTTTTTTGCGACCGGTATCCGACTCGATAGACGACTAGGACGAGGTACTTCGGAGAGCGAGCAGCTACCGACGTTGAACGGGGAAAAAATAATTCAATGAGTTGACTAGACGAGTTAGCATCATCGAGCGCGATTCGTGGATATTTCCTTGTTAATTAAATAGTATTATGAAGAGACTCCAATCTGGAGGTAAATTAGGGTCTCGACTTCAATCTGTCGGACTTCAATTTATTGAAGTCAATAGATTGGAGTTCAATTTATTGAAGTGAAAGGAAAAAATCGAATCGAATGACTTAACTCGGTGAGTTAACGTCATCTTATCGATCGCGAATAATGGATTTTTCCTTCAATTTATTGACGTCTAATATAGATTGAAGACTTCTAGGTTACTTAAATAAATTGAAGTCAAAAGATTGGAGTTCAATTTATTGGAGTGATAGGAAAAAATCGAATCAAATGACTTAACTCGGTGAGTTAACGTCATCTTATCGATCGCGAATAATGGATTTTTCCTTATTAATTAAATTGTATTCCAAAGACACTCCAATCTGAAGGTAAGTTGGGGTCTCGACTTTGATCTATCGGACTTCAATTTATTGAAGTCAATAGATTGGAATTCAATTTATTGAAGTCTAATAGTGGATACCATTTTGCTTTTTTACGACTGGTACACAAGTCGATATACGGGGAGGTCGCTCGGAGAGCACGCACTTACCTATATCGGACGGGAAAAAAATCGATTGAATAAGTTAACTCGATGACTCAATGTGAATTTTCCTTATTAATTAAAAGGCATTCCGAAGCCATTCCAGCACGGTCGTAACTTAGGGTCCCGAATTCACTGCATGAGACTTCATTTCATTAATTTCATAGAATTAGTATTTGATTATATAGAATTCGATTTATAGCTTTCATGCAAATGTCCCAACGGGCAAAGTTCTCAAAGTGCGATCGTCGACGAAATCGTCGTTTCCCGCACGTTGTCATTACGATGAACAGGTTGAACCGAGAGTATTCCCGGTTTGTCACGTTAACCTTACGCGTGCCGCGCTCGTGGTCGCACGGTGAGCACACCGGGAGCTCGCGCGGCGTTCTCGTTATAGAATCGTGCGTGGAGTTCTGAACCGCATCCACGCATCACGCGGCCGGTGAAAGTCGGAAAGTCTCGTAAGCGTTGGAATGCAACGAGAGCTTCGACTCTTACGAGCGAACATAGTTAAAGCGAGAAATGGCGTCAATCGAGAAAAGGGAAAGTGCGGGTCATCAAGACGAGAATTGCTAGAGCTACTGTTTTAGAGTCCTCGGCTCGGCACGCGAGTGTCGGCGCGTTCGCGTCATAGCTCTTAGCTCGGATTTAAAAAAAATCAAAACACCAAAGAACCGAAAACATAACAACACGGAAGAAGCCGGAGAAAAAGAAAAAGCAGAAAATAGAATAGAAAATAAATTAGAACAACAAGAATAAAATAAGGTACACAATCATTATAAACAAAAAGAAATATTATTATAATTAAGGAGTAGATATAAGATAAAAACCTTTCGTACTTTGATGTTGCTATGTTTTTAGTTTATTTGGCGGTTTTGTAATTATTTTTTGCAATTTTTTTTTTGGCTTGTATTCTTTTCGGATTATGCTATTCTATTAGTATATTCTATATTCTTATTATTTATATTCTTTTGGATGTTATTATTATCTCATTAGTTTTGTTGTAATATTTTTTATTATTGTTTTCGCATTATCTTATGTTATTTTCACAGTTTTCATGTATGTTGGTTTTTTGGTTGGTCGCACGGTGTTTTTAGGGGGCTTAGGCCCTAGAACACGAAATAAACATATCTATCTATCTATCTATGTAAACAAAAACATTTTGTATAACAGCAAAATATAATTCTGAAGAGGACCTCGACCGAGGTCGAAACGTAAATGCTCTAGTCATTTACTTACAACTAAAAAAAGAGGGGAAAAAAAAGAAGACTGGTCGTTCCGAAGCCGCAGCTTGGAGAAAAAAAAATTATCGTTTCGCACAGATCGCACTGCGTGAGTGCGCGCTTGCCGGTAGCGCGATATTGAAAGTGAACGGATCGGGAGAGCATACAGGCGCGAGGCATGGGCGTTCGGACGGCGGAGCTGTGCGTCTTTCGAGCGGGGAGCGCTACCAGTGGTAAGGTCGTCGAAGGCCGTTCTGGCGGATCGCGTTGACTCCCCGATCGTCGGTCCTTCTCTCAGGGCCCCAGATTCCGATGCGACGCAATCCGATGATAAACACATGCGCTCCCTGGTAGGCTCGACATTTCTCGAGAGCAGCGAAGCGACGCGGCGGAGGCAGCGCAGCGGAGCAACATGTTGCGCTGAGGCTTCGTGCTGTCCTGTTACTCTCATCAAACCGGCACTTGCACGGCGGTCCATGCAAGTTACTGCGCTGCCATGTGTCTATCGATGGTCCATCTTGGTCGACGGATCGAGCATACTCTCTAGTAGAGTCTCTAGTGGAGTAACACGGGACCAGCACTGGCCGAACGCGGGCGAATGCCGTGCCAATACTGGCCCAGTGTGGCGCTGACAATGACTTGAATGAGTTACCGATTAAACGTAATTTCTACGTTTCTACACTGAGAAAAAAAATTGGTTGGATTAACCAAAAGACGCGGTGACATACGTTCAAAGCTGTTGTTTGTTTCGTACAAATGAAGCATTATTCTGCTAAACGATTATTCCCTTCAATTTATTCAAAATTTGTCGATTGAAGCAAACATTTTTGTTGTACCAACCAAATACACCTTTGAACGTATGTCACCGCGCATTTGCTTAATCCTGCCATTTTTCCGCAGTGTACGTTTCTTATTTCTACGCATCTTGAGCTCACGCAGACCTAGACTCTCTGGTATATTTTTAGACAATCGGTGGCTATTTCAGAAAGCTGATTGAACTTCCACGAGGATTTCGGACGGTAAAAACATAGCACTTATTCGTTTCTGAGTTTCTGGTTCATCTTGGTCCGTGGATCGAGCATACTCTCTAGTGGAGTGACACGGGACCAGTACTGGCCGAACGCTGGCGAATGCCGTGCCAATACTGGCGCTGTGCGGCGCTACCAATGGCTTGAATGAGTTACCGATTAAACGTCATTTTTACGTTTCTACGTTTCTCTTTTCTACGCTTTTTGAGCTCACGCAGACCTAGCCTCTCTGGTATATTTTTAGACAATCGTTGGCTATTCCAGAATGCTGATTGAACTTCCACGAGGATTTCGGACGGTAAAAACATAGCACTTGTTCGTTTCTGAGTTTCTGGTTCATCTTGGTCCGTGGATCGAGCCTACTTACACATAGGACCGGTACTGGCCGAACGTTGGGCGAACGCTGGCCGACGTCGTGCCAATACTGGCGCTGTGTGGCGCTACCAATGGCTTGAATGAGTTACCGATTAAACGTCATTTCTACGTTTCTACGTTTCTTGTTTCTACGCTTCTTGAGCTCACGCAGACCTAGACTCTCTGGTATATTTTTTAGACAATCGTTGGCTATTCCAGAATGCTGATTGAACTTCCACGAGGATTTCGTACGGTAAAAACATAGCACTTATTCGTTTCTGAGTTTCTGGTTCATCTTGGTCCGTGGATCGAGCCTACTTACACACAGGACCGGTACTGGTCGAACGTTGGGCGAACGCTGGCCGACGTCGTGCCAATACTGGCCCTGTGTGGCGCTACCAATGATTTTAGGGCGTTACAGATTTAACCTCATTTGGCGAAACAAACGGTGTCCATCCTCTTCTGGAACTCGTGCGTCCGGACCTGGTGCACATTTTTAGACAATCATTCGCTATTCCAGCGCGCTCTTTGAACTTCCAAGAGGATTTCGGACGGTAAAAACGGTCGGCGCCCGTTACCCGCCACTCTGCCGACATAGCACCTATTCTTTTCTGAGATCCGTCCCGACCCAGTGACCCGAACTTTAAGGCACGCATGCTCGGACGCCCGTTACATCACACGCGCCGAGAAACGAGATGCCGCGCACCTCGAGCAAAGTTCGCGAGATATTTTCGCTCCGTCGGGAACGCGGTGACTCGCGTCGAGGACGTGTCATCAACTCTACCTATTATCGAACTCCCCGTGCAAGCTCGAGCAAGGGTGACGGGCGATGCGTAGGGGACAGCGGGGTAAAATGGTACAGTGGGGTCAAAACAGCACAGTGAGGGCAAAAGTGAATTTTCCAATTATCTTTCGATGCCCCATTTTTGTCCCAACGATGCTCCAAAAATTATTGGAAAATTGCGTTTTGTCACATTATCCCGTTTTGCCCCGCTGGGCCATTTTGCCCCGCGATCGATAATCCGTGTCCATAATTATGCGTAACATTATTGGCACTTCCATCGAGCCCTACAAAGGCCCCTGTTGCTCTTTGGAATTGTAAAGTCTGCGCAAACATTTTTCTCTTTTTTTTCGAGTATAAATATCCACGCTGATATCTTGCAGGCAAAGCCGGACAGTCGCGCATGGTCGACTCTATATATAGACCGCCTTATCGAGGGCACAGATCGAGTACCCGAGGAAACTAGCGAAGTGTCTGCAACTTTCATGAGGCCGGCTCGTCCCGACTGCGTCTGATGATAGCTCTGCCGACCGGGCTCTGCACACGCCGAAAGGGCATTGATGAGGGCTTACTCTCGTCAATAATGCCACAGCACACCTTGCCTATTCCGCTTGTCGTCGACTCTATTTTCGCGGGAGGATTTATACGTCTGCTCGGGGACGAGCTAGACATAGAGACGGCGACATGTGTTGCGAGGGAAAAAATAGATAAAAGGGGTTCTTCGCTAGGGTTATTGACTGTGGGGGAATTCGCGGACTACGCGAACAATGTAAACCAGCTCTACAAACTCTAAGTGGTGGAACTTTATATCGGCAATTTCCGTATTTTTTTTTTATCAAACTTGATGCGCACACACGCGTTCACATGGAGTTTGCGGTCTTTGCATTGATGTCTTGTAAGTGGAATTTAACTTTTGGAATTAATCCGTTGCTCGTTTCCTCTATTTTCCTGACGGATTGTTCACAAAAGGCTTTCTTACTTTTTTTTTCATTATTACACCCAGAAAAATAATTCATTTGACGGTCACCGTTTGTTTGGTTTAAGTAAAATATTTATTTGATTCAAATAAATATTGATTTAAATCAAACAAATATTTTACTTAAACCAATTAAACTGTAGCCGTCCAATAAATTATTTTTCTGGGTGTAATTCTGTAGATCTTTCTCCGCCTCGCGCGAAACATTAAACTCACGACACATGTTGCGAGGGGAAAAATAGATCAAAGGGTTCTTCGCTAACGTTACTGACTGTGGTGGAATTCGCGCACTAGGCGAACAATGTAAACCAGCTCTATAAACTCTAAGTGGTGGAACTTTATATCGGCGATTTCCGTACTTTTGTTTTATCAAACTTGATGCGCACACACGCGTTCACATGGAGTTTGCGGTCTTTGCATTGATGTCTTTTAAGTGGAATTTAACTTTTGGAATTAATCTGTTGCTCGTTTCCGCGATTTTCCTGAAGGATTGTCCACGGAAAGTTTTGTTACTTATTTTTCATTACTAATTCTGTAGATCAAAGCGATTCTTCGCTAGGGTTATAGACTAAGGGGGAATTCGGGTAGAACACGAGCGATGTAAGTCGGCCGTGTAAACTTTAAGTAGTGCACCTTTCTATCAGGGATTTCTGTATTTTTGTTGCAAACTGGATGCCCACACCCAAGTTCTGTGCAGTGCAGATGTCTTCTAAGTGGAATTAAACTTTTGGAATTAATCTTTTGCTCGTTTTCCCTCGTCCGTGTCGCGCTTTTCCTAACGGATCACTCACGAGACACTTGCTTACTTTTTTTTCGTAACTTTCTATCAATGATTTTTGTACTTTTTTCAAGATGAACGCCCATACCGACCTTCGCGCGAAGTTTGCTGCGTTCGTACATTGCAGATATCTTTTAAGTGGAATTGAACTTCTGGAATTAATCTTTTGCACGTTTTCTCCCGCTCACGTCTCGCTCTTCCCGACGGATTTTTCATGAGACGCTTTCTTACCATTTTTTTTCATTAACTTTTTTTTCGTAACTTTCTATCAGTGATTTTTGTACTTTTTTCAAGACGAATGCACACACCCACGTTCGCACGGAGTTTGCAACGTCCGCACATTTCACAAATCTTTTAATTGGAATTAAACTTCTGGAATTAATCTTTTGCTCGTTTTCTCCCGTTCATGTCCCGCGTTTCCGGATTTTTCACGAGCGGCTTTACCTACTATGTTTTCTTTCATTATTTATGTTTTCATAACTTTCTATCGGTCATTTCTGCACGTTTTTCGAACTGAATGCACCAACTAAGTAAAAATTTTCTAAGTAAAAATCTAATAAAAATCATGTATACTAAAGGCACTGAGAAGACTAATTTTGCATAATAATAATTGCAAAATGTTATTAACAAATTCATCAAAAATTAATTGGTTAACAAATTACCCGGCAACAAAACTTTTTTTTAATGAAA
>JAPYZD010006127.1:0-13002 GCA_030522725.1 Ichneumoninae sp. B BG-2022a | reverse complement strand
ATATATATATATATATATATATATATATATATATATATACATATATATACAATACTCACTATGATATACTTGTCAGTCATTAGCGAAATCGATTGGCTCAACCTTACCAGGAATACAATCCAAGAAAAAGAAAATGTTTCGAAGAAAAATATCTATAAATTGCCCTTTTGATATTTTCTTTTTTTTTTTTTGTAATCGTTGTCAAATTTGACAAAATTGTCAATCGATATTGAATAATAATTATGTCTACTTTATCAGACACTTGCTCATGGAATATTAACGAAATCGATAGCTGCCGCTTGTTAATCGATCGGACTGGAAAATTTCATTATCAATCTAAGCGTAACACGGATAACTGTTCGCGAATCGGACACGCGGCGCCGGGGAATAGTGTCTGTGCGCGTGCGCGCCGAAGGATATCAGCTTGAAGACAAATAATTCACGAACGCTCGTCTCGTTTTACTCGCTGTCCCACCCCTTAAGGTATTCATTCGACGTTCATCGAGTGGGCAGCATCATTTCGGTACCTGCACACATGCACGCGCGGGGGAAGTCTCAGGTGTGCGGAGCGAGGAAGAATGGAGGGAACGAGAACGAAGGGAAGAGAAGCCGGTTCCACCGGATGAGGCTGCGGAATAGATGAGGCAAAAAATATTACGCCGCATAGCAAAAATTTGCGAAATTTCGGAAGACATGTCGATGATTCAAAACCATGATGGAATATTGGCTTTGCATGAATCGCTTATAAGTGCTGGCGTTAAATCAACTGTACGTAAAATATAAAATTGTTTCAAAATATACAACAATGTGAGAAAAAAATATATATTTATTTTTCTTCATAAATTGATGAAAATAAACGATGGAATGCTATAGAGATGCATGCATTTTCCCTTCGACAAAATGACGTGAATCGAAAGGTTACTAATTGAAAACCGTGTTTCTGACAGTTTGTAGCGATATCCATTATGTACTTAAATTAATGCAACGCTGCAGGAGAATAATGGATAAATATATATATTTTATATGTATATTTTTTTTCATTATAAAGCGAATCGACGCACTCACTTTCGATTCTTTGTTTAGCTGTTTCTGTGCCTACCGAGTCCCACGGGAGGCTTCGAGCAATGTACAAATCGAGGGGGATGAACGCCGCCGAAGAAGGGTGCGTGCACAGAGGAAAATTGTTCGGTTCGCAACTGCCGTGATCTCCGCTGGCGAGTGTGATGGTGAAATAAGAAGAAAAGACTAAAGTAGTTTACTGTTGCGGCCCCGGATGGGGAATTGAGACACGTGCCTATAAAAGGCCCTTGGCATAACAGCCCGAAAACCTCATATTTTTTTTTCTTTGACCGAACAAACGAAAAATAACAAATAACATCTGGCACTTGATTGTGAATGGATTATGTAAAAATATTAGCCAAGGAGATATTTCCCGAATATAAAGCTGAAAAAGACGCGAAAATAAACTAGTTAAAAGCCGGGAAGAGGAAATTTCTGTCGCAAAATGGACTGGGTTAATAAAAAAAATCTAGGTTTATAATTTAACCTTTTTGTATCAACTCGCGGTGATCAATGACAAAAATAAAAAGAATGTCAAGACGAATGTTGGATACGAGGATAATTTCAGCCCTCGACGAAAGAGAGGTATTTGATTCCCGTCACTCGCACACGAGGAGCGGAAAATAGGGAGCAGGGGAGCACACGGCGTATAATCTGATTTTCGGTAACTTTGTATGCTAGCTCGGGATTCGGATTGAAATCCGGGCATGCCACGGGGCAACCGATATACTGCAGAAAATTTATTCGACGCCGAGTATATTTCATAACTCTGTTTGTACATATGAATAGTCAGATATAAATATATATCGCGTCAATCGATGTGCATATGTGTACAAAAAATAAATATGCTGCATTTATATATATGGATATCAATATATATATATACATGTTTAAATATGTCTGTAAAATCTTTATTAAACCCCTCCGGAGCCATCAGACTTGTCTTCATTATTATTGGAAATTCCTGGCTGTTATGTAATTCCAATATATATATACACATTGAAATAATATATATATACATATATATACACACACTTGACACAATTTTTATTATATAAGCGGCAGACTCAACTCTGTTCGTTATTCAATTCGATAAAAGATACCCCGACGATCCGGAGTAGCAGTAATATAATAATGTCGATGTTAATCTTAGTCTGCGATTCTCACTAGTCGTTATACGACGTCAATTCGACTCGTTACCCGTGTCGACGCTAATGACATAATTACCGGCGAATATATATATGTGTGTGTATAAAAATATATATATATACATATATATATATATTGATTGTACCACCGGCGAGTATGCTTAACATATAGACGAGTATTAATCACCAGTCTCCCCGGTTGTATTATTTCATTTTGCTCAATTTATATTTTCCTCCGACAACTCCGACGCAATAAAACTGCCGTACTTTTTCCTCGTCTTTTTCAGTATATTTCTTTACACTTTGGTAAATGTTTTTTTTGCGATCTTTGACTTTTTTTTCTTCATATCCTGGGTAAATTTTTGAACTGTTGGAAATATCGATGACTATTACGCTGGAAAGCGAGTGCAATTTTTACGCAATCGACACCCACCTTCCCTGATTCACGGTGCTCCGCGTTTCCATCCGTCGCACCAGCACTGTTAGTTCGCGGCGGGGGTGGAGAGGGGAAAGTACATGCGTCTCTATGCACTCGGCTCCGCTCGGAGCTATGACGCAACGCGCGCGTATAAAGCCCGTAATGTCATTTGTTATCTTCTAATAATAAATACATAAAAGTTTTATTGCGACTCTGAGCGACGCGAGACGCCGGCGTAAGGGGCGAGGGGAAGACTTCCCCCTCCACGACGCCCGGCAAGAAAAAAAAAGTGACGGAGAGAAAAATCTAGAGAAGTCTGACGCGGGACGCGAGAGGGGAAATGCTATATATACAATAATAAAACGCGAAACGCGTTGCGCAATGTTGCACCCGATCGAAACGTATATTTTATCCTAACTTTAACGATTTTTCCTTCGTCCCCGGCGGCTGCTTTAATAAAATATAAATTCTGAAAAATTATTAAATGTCGTTAAAGAGCAGCTCCATGTTTATTCACGAGGTTAAATTTTTATCGGCGCCCCTCCCACTTTGAACTTAAAATAAAATCGTAAATTCTACTCGGCGACGTTGTCGCTCGGCAATCTCTCTGTCAATTTTCTTGTCTTTTTATCCTGCCTTAATTTATCAGTTCTTATTTATTGTCGGACATAAAAACAACATCCGGCGCACGTGCAGCGCGAATGCTCAACGGTATAGTTCGAAATCATTGGCAATAATTTTATTGCTATTATTTATCATTAAGTTTATGATGAATTTTGCTACGAGTTCGATAATGGTCATGCTACTTGGTTTTCCCATCGACGTCACAGTCACATGTTTAGTCTGCATACGATGTCTTTAACGAGTGTGTATATATTTGTGCATAGGTAACGCGACTGTTTATGTCGCTCGATTACACACCCGGTTTTTAATTTGTTCGACTTTGTCACTGATATTTACGATACCTCTTATACACCTTATTTTCCTCGCGACTGTAAACTTCCGTGCTTTTTATTGATAATATATTATTTTCAATACTACCATCGTCAAGGATTTATGATGTAAAAAATATAATCTCGCAGGTCAGACTTGAAGTCAAACTCGGATGAAACTTGTGATTAAATTTCCTTGTTGAAAAAACATTTTTTTCTCAATTACACGATACGATCAAAATTGTGCGCAAATAGTAATTTTTAAAGCATTTCAGGTTTTAATGTTTTTACAAAAAAAATGACGATACTTTGGTCGAACGTTGCCGACAATATTTTGTTTAAATTAAATTTTTGGCTAATATAGCAAATGTGATGCAATGGCGGTTAAAAGGTTAAAAACATTTACGTGAAACTTACAATAGCCGCCAAGAACCTCTCAAAACTTTCGATTTCTGGTCACCAAATTTCTGGTACTCACCTGTAACAGAAATAAATAAAATATTAGCATTTATATTGACTTATTTGATATATAACTTTTTTTAAATTTATTGTTAATTTCGAATATTTTTTTTTTTTCGTAAACGAATTACATGAGAGCGTCGAAGATTAACGCGACGGAGAGTTACGTCGTGGGGAATACAGAAAGCGGCATTATACCTAACACGGGATTAAGTGTACGCTGGGGACATAGCAATTGTCTCAATTGTCGAAGGACTGATGCCACGTGGCATGTATATAATACGATATACGGGCATACTCAATTTATACATATATATATATTCATATATGTACAAACGGTATAGATAGGTGTTGTTTCAAGAGCGTCGACTGGGAGCGATAAAACTTATCAAGAAAATCATCGTAACTGGCAAACATATTTTCTGCAATGTAATATAGATAGGCTACAATTAATCTCGCATTGAACAGGCCTCGCACAAATAGAAATAATAATAACGATGCACAAGCGCTCGTTAACTTTTCACGATATGCCGCGAGCGTGATTATGACAACAAAAAATTTTAAAAATCGTTTTTCTGATTGTCATTTTTGCAAATATTTTTAGTAAAGATAACAATATATATATACACATATATACATTACGTAAATCGTATTTGGGAACATGTAGAGGCACAGGTGTAGAAGCTAATTACGGTAGCAGCGTAAAGCGTGAACCGGATGGCCGATTTCCATTCGTTTCGATACCCAGTAACCTTAATTATTGTTTCAGCTGTGTGCGAATTTTCGGCTCGTTAACTCGGAACTTGCACGCCTTATCGAGCCTACGCACATCTTACTTATCAAATGTAATTCTCAATCTACTAATTAGACCGAATTAGATCAAATTCTCATCACAGCTACATTTAGTATAGCTGATGCCTCGCCAGCAAAAAAAAAATATATATATATATATATATATATATATATATAATAAAGTATAGAGAATAATTGTATTATTTTCATCTCCAATATTCTCCCCTTCGCAATGAGCAATATTACTTTCCCTTGTCTCTATTGCTGCAGGACGAAGCGAAAAGGGTCGAGTGCCTGAGAGGATACGGTTCTTGTCGTTGGATAGGGGAAAATGCGGGTGTGTGTGCGTATGGGTGAGATATGTGTTTGTGTATCTCAACGGGGGTTTTAAATCCATTTAAATATAACCAATATAGACGGGAGCTGCTTTCTACCCCCGAGGGGTGGTAGGGGGGAGAGGGAGGGTTCGGATGATTTTTAGCGTTCATTTGAATAACCCGCGTAAGCTACCGAGCATGTAGAACTCCACGTACGGGCAACGGCAGACGGAGTATAAACGCGTCCATACTACTCTGGAACCGCGGAATATATGTGCAATGGTGCGTATCACACACGTGCGCTTATGTGCACATAAATGGACGGATAAGTAACTCGTGGAAGGAGGGAAAAACACCCCCTGCTGTGGTTATGTCGATATATACAAGGAGTTTCAAAATTGGCGCCAAAAATGGTAGATTCAAAACAACAATTAACAATTCGACGAACATTATTAAGAATAGTTCCAGTTGACGTGCGCTCTGAAATCTTTATCAGCTGGTAACTCGATAACTTTCCACTTACATTTTTTTAAAACGCGATATTTTTTATTCAAAATTTGGAATACTCTACACTCAGCAACATTATTTTATTTTGGGCGTCAATCTGAGCAAGGTTTCTCAAAAGTCCATAGACACAAGCAATTTAAGTTCAGCCAATGGCGTCGCTCGGTAGATGGCGCGCACTTCGATCCATCGACCTCGTCAGCGGGGAACTTTGTCCGTTTGTAGCTGTAAAATTACAGATCAAAATAAAAAGTTCTAAAGGGAAAAGTTGTTCAATTTCGAACTATGCATACAACCCCGCAATTTTCATCCAGGCTTTTTGAACGTCATGTATGTTCGGTGCCTTATACTTTGTGCGAAACTAAAAATGTGGATGAAAATATCATCCACATGTGTGTAGCATGTGTTGTTACCCATGTGTTGCACGTTCTACACATTAAGCTCCGTATTGTCATGTATTACAGTCAACCACTGTGTGCAATTCCGTACACAATCATCCGCATAGTGCGCCGAAGTATATTAGCTACTCATCACGTCCGCGTACGAGAATCCCTCATCTCGAGGCATTTATATACCCCGTTACAGCCCATCGGCGTACACTCACGTATAGTTTAATCCCCCTAACTTCCTTCATTTTTCAATGCACAGCTCCTATATTTATCATTCATTTATAGCTTTATACAGTCATCATCTTTCTTTTTATTTTGCTCGTTGAGGTGCGGAGAACGATGATGATGATGATGATGATGACAACGGCGGAGGCTCTTGTCGAGACCTGATGAGCTCGTGTATCACGACTGCACAGATCCCCGGATGAATATGAGGGTGGAGAGTGAAATGAAATGAAAATTGCATTCATGGAAATGTTCGTTCTTTTGTCGATGGATTAAAAAAAAAAAAAAAAAAAACTGCATGGGATTACGCGATGTGGTGAATTCTCCCCAACGACCTGCACTGAATAAACTTCCGGTTTGATGTTTAAACATTTTTCCTACGTCGTAAAATTAGCCCGTGCGGAGTCATACGGATTGGATACGAGGGGAACTTTCGTAGATTTTAATTCAAAGTGCTCATCGAACTTGAACGCGGTGTTCGAAGTTGTCCGACAAGTTAAAAATTTCTCGGCTTTCTTCTTTACCATTGAGGTTCGCAGTTAAGCATCGAGACCACGCGTATCGCCAGTTCCAATATTAACTACCTCCCTGGGACGATAAGGAGTACACAATTGAAAACTTTGCTCGTCCCCTTCGAGGGTTGATCGCGAGCGTGCTTGTTTGAGTTTAAAAACCACACTGGCACACATTCGTCGGACGTTTCAATTTGCCTTCTCGTCAGCGGTCGGGCGCCGCTCGGTCATCTCCACAAATCTCGTAAAATCCGTTCGGTTCAACCTCCGAGCGACCCTTAACCGAGAGAGACGAACCAGTTTAATAAGGACACGAAAGTACCGGGAAAGGGTGAAAACGAAATACAGTCCGGGCGGCCACTCGAGCCTCGGTCTACAACTCGGCTCGCGACTGGAATCAATTAGAGGAATGTACTTCGTTGATGAACGCACTCCGAACGCACTTCGCGGCCTGCGGTGGGGCATTCACCGTTCTCGGTTTATCTATAATACACTCGGAGAAACAGCGTCAACATTTTTAACGTGCTTCGTTCAAGTTTCATTTGCACGCTAATTTTATTTCTACGTTTTTTGAACTAAAGTCCATACATTTTTCTTTTTTTTTAATTGTAAACACTACTTTGAATTTCACGATAGTGTTTCAACCTTTCGCAGGCATCTTCGACATATAATTAAATTAATATATATTTATTTAATTGGCAATAATAATAATATAAGTGGCAGAAATATTTCAGAATTTATATTTGTATATATATACATATATAAATTATGAAATATTTGTGGCACTTTACTAAAGTGCCGAATATTTTAAGAATGTAAATGGGACTTTACGAAATTCGTGTGACAACCCCGGAGGGTTAATGTGACTGAGCAAAGTGGCGTATCTCCGCTGCCTGACGACTTGCGATAGTCTTTTAAAAAAAGCATCAAATTTTCCAACGCCAAATTTGACAGAGCCATAGCGAAATTTATAATGACTATAATGAGAATTCGAACGATGTTAGAAGCTCTGTCTGCTGATTAAATTACACACTGTCAGAGAGGGTGGGGAAGGGGGTCGAAAGTCGTAACGACGTAAGAGAGCGGTACGTTGAATGCGAGGGTGGAAACGCATAATGCGGAAAGCGAACGGAGTGACATATAGAGGGTGAGGAATAGTGCGAGAGGGTAGCGAAAGGGACTAGTATAAGGGCGGGTGGGAGTTAGGGGGGGCGATATACGAGCGTGCTACGACGCCTGCTCGTACGAGTGGAATGCAAATATTACTCGGATGGTAATGCGAGGTAATCAATTCTCTACTCTGTCCCTCACGTACGTACGAACACCCGATGCGCCGATGCCCACACGTACGCGAGTTCCATATACGGGAGAGCGGGGCAAAATGGGGCAACGGGGTAAAACGGGGTTTTTGGGCAAAACTGGGCAGAAAAGACTGATGTATCCGATAGGGCGAATTCGGGCATCCAAAAATTCTTGAAAAATGACGTTTTGTCCAAAAACCCCATTTTGCCCCGTTGCCCCATTTTGCCCCGCTCTACCCTACACTTCCTCTATGTGTTTAGCCTCGGTTTAGACTCCGCACAGACAGGAATCCTTCACCACGAAAATTTCTACGTTTTCCACAGCACATATTATACATGCAGGTGTATTTATGGCTTGAATTAAGATAATAAGGGCTCCAGACTGACTGCCGTACGCCAAAACGCTGTACTGGCCCTTCTCCGGCCAGTGTGGATAACCGGAGCGAAGCCTGAGACACGCAGCTGCTTGGCAGACATTTAAAAAAATCCTGTGACGTCACTTCCGATTTGAAGATCCCACTTTTAAATCCAAATTGGCTTTATACGAGAAAACGTCACTTCCGGTTTAGAGTCTCGGTTTTTCGACTGTAAGTGATGTATTTCCGGTAGACGTAATTTCCGGTCGAAAATGAAAAAAATAAAAATCCGCAACGACAAGAAAAGTGTATGGAGCAACAATGGAGAATCGAGACAAAGACTCCCACGTGCTTGTAAAATATAGAGATACCGCTTTGGCTATTTGTTTTTTTTATTCTCGTTCCGTCCCATCCCTCGATAGATAGGCGGACAAAAATCGTTCAAACTCCGTTGGACAGTGAGAGAATTCGAGTTTTCCGAATGGTGCCTCGCGAGTCCCGTCCGACTCTCGGACTCGTCCGTTTTCGTTTTACGAGCATCGCGTCGAAGGCTTTCCGACGGTATGGGGAAAGGGATGAACAGCGCTCGTTCGCGTGCTGCCAACGCTCTTTCACGCGTGGAGAATGCCCCGCAACGTGCGGTTTGCCGGCAGGGGGGCGAGAGAGAACGACGAGCCGTTGCAGCCCTCCCCTGCCCCCCCCCCCCCCCCCCCCCCCCCGAGAGGGTGGCGGTCGAACGGTACCGCGATGACCGGCAGTATTGTATTCATAGGGGGCCGATATTGCCGCGGAATTCGTAAATTCGAACGGCCCAAGCGGCCTCCAGCGCTATCGAATTCGTAGTAGTAGAATTCGGTGACGAGGCTTTAAACCTCACCCCCCCCCTCGCCCCCCTATTCCAGCCCCCTCCCTTAAACCTTCCCACGTTGAACGAAACGATACAGTGGGGGGGAACCGGCATGCCATCGAGACGACAGAGAATGTGTATGTCCTCTCACTCGGACCGGCGAATTTCCTCGACACTTGCTGACCGATAAATCTTTTACCTATCAAATCTATCAATCCATCCATCTACAATGTCGCGTATAGTTCGTATAACAACCAACGATTCAATCATAACGGGCGACAGGGGTTTAACGCACCTGTCCCCAAAGCCGCTTATACTTGACCAAAACTCTATCGTAGTTTCGTACGATGGAAATTTATTTTATTTTAATATCAATGGAGTACCAAGATACGGCTGACCGAGCCGGTAAGAATATTCACGAGAATCGATGTGTATCGAAAAACGGTAGCTATTAAGATGGATAGAAATTTATTGGGACCTCGGATAAATCCCCTAAGGATCAGAGCCTACAGAAAGCAATACAAAGTAACTTGAACCTAATTGAAAATAGTCATGATATGAAATAAAAAAAGAAAAGAAAACGAAAAGCGATGCAAGAACTATTGTAATATTGTTAAAAAATTATTAACGACTAATTATTAACCAAAAAAGTATTCTTGTAACTTAAAAATGTTTTTGTTTTGTCTGAAAATTCATTAGATCATTCTAAACTGCCGCGCTTGCTGTATAAGATATATATATATATAAATGGACTTTATACTCCGCGGTACTATAGAAACGATATAGCGGACGGTTGCGTTGGTTGCGCAGGCAGGAGAGGACCCCTATCCGGGACATAAATATATCCCGTGGATGTATACGCGATCACGAGGGTGAGCGGGGGAACGACGAGAGACAGAGGTTTTGAAGTAAATACCGTGTGTATATCTGTATATGTTACACCTACTCGCGAGAGGAAGAGGGAGAGATCGCCAGTAGAACTCTCCGGTATGGCCGAGCCCGGGTATATATGATAAATACGATCCGAGCATCGACACAATCGCCGTGCGATAGGCCGTGCGGACTCAGTGGAAAACGGATCCCGATGTACTGGTGCCGGGGCCGTGACCCAACCCCTCTCGCCACCCACGAGATGTGCCTGCCTGCCCTTTCATATCTCTATCGGGGACGACCGAAAGCCGAGCGCGTAACGTGGCGTTACTGCTACTACTTCCACGTACATTTCGGCTGTAGGGATGATCACTATATTGTATATTGTATAGGGATGCAGTAACTTTCCTCTATACAGGAAGGTTCAATAACTATTTCCATCGCTAACACATCCATGTTTATCGAAGTTACATAGATACGCGGTGTTTCGTAGGTGGATTTAAAAGTTAGCTCTAAAAGACCAGGCACGGGTCTGCTGGAGACGGAGCATCGAGCTTCGGGAACCTGTAATTGTTATAATATGCAGCATATATGTGTGGCAGGTCGACAGACGTGTTGCTTACATCAGGTCGTATCGATTTCGTTACAGACAAGCCAAAAAAAATGCATTCTGGACGAAGTTATATCGGGCTAAAGACACGAGTATGGTTTTATAGGGCTAAGGAAAAAACGTTGAATGACGTTTGAAAATTTTTGTAAAAAATTCTCACACAAAGTCATTGACCCCACAGAGGTGAGGTACAAATTTGGTGATGATGATTTGGCCCTCCAAAGGATTAAAATCCTGGCGCCTAATCACAGTCGGCTGGGCGAAAAACTCGGTGAATATTTCTGATCTCTGTCCTGCTCTCCAGACTGGAATGGCTCAGAACTTGGCTCAAGTAGAGGCTGAAATGAAGCTGCATCATCCAAGATCTGAGTGCAGGACCATGTTTCAGACTGCATTGCACTCCGCGTACAAATACAGCACAATTGTATAATACCAGTCCAACGTACACTGTGCCGACTATGTTCTATGCTGCACTAATATTATGCATCGATGCGGGCTACACTCTAATCAGTGTGCGTACGGACATGCATACCGAGGCAATAAACGGTCTACTATGTGGAAACAGTACGCAAGCGTGTCCATGTTCATGTACGTACATGGATAGCCGCACGTTGATATGGTATAGGGCTGGACGCGATCTCCCCGAAGTTGTCGGTTCCACGGGGCTCATTGTGTCCCCGGCTCCACGCGAAATAGCCCGGCCATTAAATATCCCCGTTGCGTTTATCATTTCGGCTTTATGTTTACGTTTACGGTTACTGCCGAACGGACGGATGGCCGGACTGTTCGTCCTGTAACCCAACCGACACAAGTAACGTTCTATTTTTTCCTATCTGATCCTTCGACCTCCTCCGATTGCCGCTATTTTTCCCAATACGATATATTTTTTTTACAGAGCACTATCGACGGCGTCTAGTGGCGCAACTTTGTGGTACTTTTGATGGAACCATTATCGATTGATTGGCTTGATTTATGGTCTGAAGGGATTTGGAAAATATATTAGGTCTGGAAGGTCACGTCTAGGTCTGGTAAACCCGGAGTGCTTTGCTTCTAGAGCCCGTAATTTTTACATTGTTCGGTAGGTCGCCATGAAACCGGAACGTAAAACTGGTCCACACGCTGACGTATCGATTTCACTACAAAGAAGCCAAAAAATTTAAAGTTTTGGCGACGTGGCGCAGGGACGAAGACAGGGGTGAGAAGATATGTGAGTATTCTAGGGTTAAGCATCGCCGCACAGTTTAGCCAGCTTTTTTTACTCCCACTAAGGTACGATATTGAAAGTGGTAGAATGATTGTAAAAGTTCATGCTTAACGAGTTGCCTCGGAGCCAGCCGGGAAAGCGTAATAAATCGGAAATCACGAGGAAGCAGAACGAGTCTGGCGGATATTCGTGCGAGTACGGGGAATGGAAAGACGCGAAGTTTTTTTTTTTTTACTCGATTTTCCGTAAAACGATGCCGAGAATCAATAACGCCCGCAGTCATTCAACAGTCATCAAGTTCCCTTACATTCGCGAAACAAGCGTTCTCACACTGTACATTTTACACAGCCAAAGATCAATACGTTGTTTTTTCATTCCTTTCGCATCGATGCAACGAAACGTCGAGCAAAAAATAAATTAAAAAATCAAAGACCCAACATGCAAGTATCCGAGCTCTTTTAGTTATATCCTCCAATCATTTAAACGCTCAGCGAATCACTTTAGTAGTTTCATACTAAAACACCTGGGCTTTAAATTTTGACTTCAATTCTCGTCTACAAAAAAAAATGGTTAAATATAAAAAGTTTGCCAGGAAGTTGAATTTTTTTTTCTCCGTCGTGGTTGAATTAGCCTCCCTGTGCGATTCGGGCTTTCCGATCTTCCGGTACAGCTCGTAGAGGCCCCGCTGTTCGGCCATGCAGGATATAGGCGAAATCCAGTTGCCCTCCGTCCTCCTCCCCAATTCCATCCCTTCCATCACTCTCTCTCTCTCTCTCTCTCCCCGCGACATTTTTTACCTCCGTTATATTTTTTCCCTCTCCTTTTTTTCGTCTTTGTCTCGCTTTCTCTGCCTCTCATCGCTGTAGCCACGTTCCAGCACGTTCCAACAACCCGTTGGCTCGTCCTGCCCGTTTCCTCTCGCCATCTGCCCTCCACCCCTCGCGTTCCCCTCTCCCCCTCGCCCTCGCCCGTTGGTGCTACAACAATGACAAACCGTGAAACAATGCTGGGCGCCACTGGAAAAATTCCAAAAAATGGGAATAATAAAAAAAAAGGAAA
>JAPYZD010006126.1:0-10611 GCA_030522725.1 Ichneumoninae sp. B BG-2022a | reverse complement strand
TTTTTTAGCACGAAAAAAACAAAAAAAAAAAAAAGTAAAATAAAATGAATAACCCAAAAAAAAAAAAAAAAAAAAAGAATCGGGTTTACGATAAGACTCATGGTAGATCTATGGATCAACCGTAAGTCAATCGTAGATCACTTTTTTTGCCCGGGATCAACATCACGGAATACAAGTTCAATCGAGTGTGTAGATCTTCTCGCCGAAGAATGGAGTTGCCGAACAGTGAGAGACCGGTCGAAAGGCGAGCGTAGGCGATGATAGTTTTCAGCTAATTTAGCGGCCCGACTAAACACACGAACGGCGGTCGTTCATCACCGCGTCTTCCTCCCTGGGGATTCTGCGTTCGGAGGAGGCGCAGGCCGACGGGCGTAGAAGGAAAAGGCAGCGGTAGCCGGAGCGCAGCGGGCACACAAGAGACGCGAGACAAATTGCCCAGGATCCGAGCGAGAGTATCTTAGCAATTGGCAAACCTCGGGATTACTCGCGCGTTTCTCTCCTCCCTTTATCGCGCTGATGCCGCCAGCGATGCCGTGCCTCCGACACACACAGCCGGCACATACTCCGAACGGAGCAGCCGCACCCTCACTCGCAACCCTTGGCTTCCAGCGCGTGTGTGATTGCGGAGGGTCTCGGCGTTTGTTTGCACCCTCGTCGCAAGGGTGAACCTTCGGTGCGTCTTTTCTATTTTTTCCCTCTTCCTCGCCCTCTTCTCCACTTCATCCAGAAGAGACGACTCTCTCCCCGATCGCACACGTTATATCGTCTAAACGTTTCCCCGATCGAGGAATGCAATTTATTGAACGAACGGTCCGAAAGGAGAGAGGACCAAAGTTTCTGAGTTTCGTCGTGTGGCTCCTTGAACCGTAATATAATAAAGTCGATGCGCCTTGCTGGCGGACGGGCGTATAGCGTCCTCCGGTACAGTAATATATCCTGGAGAGCCGAGGTCGGCGCTTCTCGGGATGCAGTCGAAAAGGGTAAGATCGAAGGACGGACGAGCCGAACCTGCGGGGTGAGGAGCATCGACGAGTTTCTCGCGTGCGCAGCGAGTCAGGAGTGTACAGTATATCCTGAAACGGTACTTCCACTACCTGCTGTTCAGGATCTTGCATCCGACTTACGGCGGAGACGGGCACGACCGACCCAATTCTCTCTCCTCTTTCGTTCTTCGATCGGGCTTCGCTCTTCCCTCAGGAGGAAGAGCTCGGCGAGGGTCCCCGAGCATTTTTATTAGAAGATTTGCCGGAACGATCGTAACCGACGTGTGTGCCCGGGCTGAAGTGGTGGGGTTGCCAAAGGAGAAGGGATTTCGAGTTTCCGGGTCGATCGAGACATTCTCCCGCGGGCATTATAGGATTGTCCCCGGCAATTCCGCTATACCTCTCCTTTGATCCACTTTCTCCATCGTGCTTTTAGTCTATCGCGCTTTCTCCCTGCGAGTTAACCCGCGACACGCTCCGCTCTCCCGTTGCACAATCGCCTGAGAGACGCGACAGTGGGAGAACAATAAAGTTCTCCGTACTCGCAACCGGCAATCTCGTGGCAAAAGAAGAAAAGGCGTTAACAACACGAATCCCTCCCACCCGCTTTCACCGCGGCAAAGCTCCCATTGCGGGGCTCGCGCGCTCGTTAAGCGCTGTAACGAGGTTTGTTTCTCGACTGACTTTCCAATTCACGCGCAAAACATCGAGTGTACTCTTTCGGCTTTTAGACGGGAATAATATGCGTAGAGGAGAGAAAATTTTACTGCCTCCCCATCCCCCCCCCCCCCCCCCCCCTCCTGTACCAGTGAGCACACGCTGGGAGAGCGGGAGACATGTATATTTAATTACGCACGTAATGTGTGTGTATACCGGGACGAAAAATAATTGGTCACTTAACATTATTACCGGCGGCGAGCGTTCGTAATGACGTCCAATTAATAATAATCATTCGTCGACGGGCCACGTGTGTTTCGGTTGTATAAATGTTCCACAGTTATATTCCATGCACGCTCGGCGCTGGCGCACACACGCTGAGAATGAAATAGTTTTATCCCACCCGTACATTTTGGGTGAGACATACCGGCTCTCCCGTAGGCGAACGAGAGGCACGTACGAAAATTGGCATTAATGAAAAAAAATTTGTGATTCCTGTTGCGGGGCGTAGCGGGAGTATAATACGCGCTGAACGTGCGGAGAAAGACGTCAAAGAGAATATGGAAAAGACGAGAGCCAAAAGAAAAAAAAAATAGCGGGAATAAAGAATATTTTAGGGGGAGAGAAAGGGCAGAGCGTAATAGCATGGGACGAGCCAGAGTGAGTCCGTCCCCATTGAAATCTCGAGCCTTTATCTATCCAGGGCGGCGTGACCAACGCGTGGTCGGCGCGATCGTTACCCTCCTCTCTGTCCACCGGCTCGATTTTGTACGCCGGAAAATTGCATCCACTTTCTCTCTCTCACACTTTCACGCTCGAGAGGACCCTCTCTCCGGGATAATCTATTCCATTCTTGATTTTCTCGCCGCGGACGCTCTGCACCGACGAGTCGACGCCTCGTCGGCGCATGCCATCAGCTGACTCGCTCGAATAAAATCGAAAGGGAGGAGATCGATAAATAATAAAAAAACGTCACGATAATGGACCGAGAGAAGAAAACTATGGAGGAAAAATTGCACGAGCTATAAAAGTATTGCTGCTCCCATTAATGAAATAGGGGAGCGAGGGACCGAAGGGACGAGTGTCCTCCTTTCGAAATGAGACTTTCTTTTTTATGTTCCGCGAAAAATTGATAAGAATGGTCCGCATTGCCGCGCTCTCCCCTATTTCTTCATCGTCATTGTTGTCCCCTTTTGCCTTAGCGTGTTTTCATATTCGCAGCCAAGCTGCCGACACTTGATCCACTTTGTTATTTTTATTAAAACAAGTTTCATGTTGGGAAGGTAAAAATATTGTCGCGGGTATTGGAGGTCATCGCTGAGTCGATGAATTCGACGGTACATTTCTTGCCCCACCCTCCGTCCCTTCGAGAACAATGCGAATCCCTTAGCCCAGACGGTGAGGCCCTTCGATATGAAGCAGGCCGAGATGACGAGCGTCGTTCGTTCGCGGATCTGACAGGCATTGCCGGTGACATAATGGACTTTGGATAAAGGAGAAGAGCCGACTAGGGGGATTTGAACGGAGGTGGTAGACGCGAACTAAGAGAGTAGAAGGGGTGTATGCTGACGAGCCACCAACCCTGCTCGAAGCTCGATCCGCTACCAAGTTTGCATCACACCGCGTGTGACAAACTTGTTCTACCGGCGTCCTCCCGTACCGTTGGATAAAGTTTCCGCGGTGAGAAGGAACTCTCCGCCGATGACGCTCTCTCTCTATCTCTCGAAGTGTTACGTTCTCAGTGTCATCCTCGTCACAAGTCGCCCGTCACGCAGGCGATTTGGAAATTTATTGCCAAGAGGACGGGAAGCTTTCGGAACTTCGGTTCGATCAATGGTAAATGAAGAAACAACTTGCTTCTCGTCTATGGAATTTTATCCGTCCAGCATCAACTCTGCACATGGCGATTTACAAAAACTATACATTTTTTCGCTCCTGGTGCAGATGTTCGTATCAAATAAGACGACGCTGATAACCCTCGTTTATTTCGATAGATACCGTCAGATGAATCTTCTTCTACAGGGAAAGTGTGATTTCATTGTCACATTCAGTGTTACGTCTTACCAGGTCTATTAAGCCAGTAGCCCTGCTATGGGCTCTTGAATGATGGTAAACGAAATTTGTGGGCTCATCACTGAGTCGAGAAAATCGAAATTGAAAAGTGGTGGCGCCAACTTTAGATGGGGTGCCAGCTATCGGGCTGGCCGGTAGCATGCCGAGAAAATTTTTAAATAATTCATAGATACTACTTGAGGTATGTACTATGCAATACCGAAGAGTTTTCCCCAAAGGTGACTCTTTAAATGTATTTTTAAAGGGCCTTAAGGCTCTAAACGAGTTTATTCGCTCACATAGAGATGTGTGCTAGCCGGTAGCATGCCGAGAAAATTCTGAAATAATTCATAGATACTACTCGAGGTATGTACTATGCAGTACCGAAGAGTTTTCCCCAAAGGTGTCTCTTTAAATATATTTCTAAAGGGTCTTAATGCTCTAAACGCGTGTGTTCGCTCGCATAGAGATTCGAGCTGGCCGGTAGCATGCCGAGAAAATTCTGAAATAATTCATAGACACTACTCGAGGTATGTACTATGCAGTACTGAAGAGTTTTCCCCAAAGGTGACTCTTTAAATGTATTTTTAGAGGGCCTTAAGACTCTAAACGAGTTTGTTCGCTCGCATAGAGATCCCGGCTGGCCGGTAGCATGCCGAGAAAATTCTGAAATAATTCATAGACACTATTTGAGGTATGTACTATGCAGTACCAAAAAGTTTTCTCCAGCTCTGACTCTTTAAATGTATTTTTAAAGGGTCTTAATGCTCTAAACGAGTTTGTTCGCTCGCATAGAGATTCGGGCTGGCTGGTAGCATGCCGAGAAATTTCTGAAATAATTCATAGATACTACTTGAGGTATGTGCTATGCAATACCAAAGAGTTTTCCCCAAAGCTGACTCTTCAAATGTATTTTTATTATTAATACGTTGAGTACCGGATTTCAATACCCGATTTCACACGATCAAGTACAATACTGACTTTATAAAATAAAAGATGACAATTCTCTGTAAGCAGCCGTGCGACCGATGAACTCCAACTAGCTGAGAGTATGTTTCAGACGTGAAGTCTAGAGCCCTTTGGATTGCTCTAGATTGGAGACAACTCCCGATGATTAAATTACTCGATTTATATACTATTGTGGTGCAGATAGGCTGCCACCCGCAGCCCTTGCGGAGATAGATACGCACGTAGATACGTCGGTACGTATCTACGTACCCACGTTGGAGTAATAAGGGTGCCTGAATGGTACATAGTGCGTTCGGTCAATCCGTGAGTAATAACCTATGTAGGGTGATCGGATGTGACCAATGGTTGGGCGAAGTTGGGCACTGATGTTGCCAACATGGCATGCGAGCTTGGCCCGATCATCGAGGGAGCCTTGGATAAGTACTTGCCAATATTGGCCGCCAACTTTGGCCCCAAGATCGATTAAGAGGATCGGCCCATTATGGGTTCTCAATGTAGGCCCTCTATAGGGCGAAAGTGGTTTTAACGTATACTTTTATAATATTGTAAATATTGTAAATATTTAAATATTTACAATATTATAACATTTTTTTATGTTTTACATGTTTGCAAGAGATTGTATTTGACATATTTTCTCTTGCGAGAACGAGAGTTCTCGCAAGAGAAAATCGCTTTCAGAAAAGCGATCACACTCAGTCAATGTATTGCCGAAGAAATCGATGATTGGCAAGTTGATATTCAGTCGAAAATAGGCCTAAAATCGGTAGATCAATGGTTGCTGAGTCGTTGCCAAACATTGGCTTCAAGACGACAAACCAACCATTGGCGAATCAGTTCTTGGTCGAATGTTGGGGATTCGTCAATCACCACGCTAACACTAGCGTGACCATCGGCCGCGTCCATTCCATTGGCAAAACCTACATAGGAAAGGGTCCGTAAATGATCGTGGGCACGTTCGACAAATGGTGCGTACATAATTGTTCGTGTCACGTTCGATGAAACTGTATGCACGGCGCTTGATACAGACGTGTATTCTATAGGCAAAGGTTACATAGTATATAACACTGTATGTTAAAAATTGTTGCGCGGCATGGATGGCTGAGGGAAAATATATCCCTGCGGTGGTCTGCGCGTTCTCCAGCACCCATTTATGGCGAATGGTTGTAGCTCAGCTGAGCGAGCGACGAGAGGTCTGCATTACCCAGTCCAAAGGACACAGAGAACGTAGGGGTTGATAGCAGCATCAGCAGCCCCGCGGTGGTCATTGCACTTCGAGCGGTCTCTCTGATGGTCAGAGGCTTCCCGAGAGTGACCACTGAGTGTCAAGCGGTGTTCCCGTAAAATCGTTTTCCATCCCGGGTAGCTAATGCATGCATTCTGGCATCGCGAGAATGATATGGTCGGACCATCATGCCTTGCGGCTTGCAGGATTTCCCAGTGGATCGTCGTCGATGTCAGGCAATAGAGATTTTATCGAGCCGACGACCGCTACCATAGCTCGATCAAGCGAATTTCGTACAGAATAGTTGGTCAACGGTCGTAAGAATCGACGTTTCAGTGTGGACATTATCCAGCAGCTGCCATTCGGCTGCTTCCTATCGAAAATCCTCACCGTGGGCTACTTAATTATTCACCGTGCCGCAAACTCGTGGTGTTACCCCCCTGCCCTGTTATTAGTTCACTATATCAGAATTAAGCGAAGAAAGGATAAAGGGGCAGAGAGACAGAGAAAGAGGGACTTTAGATAAGACGGGAAAGCGGGATATCCTGGCGTGTTTCCGCAGACTGTTGGCGAAGGGCCGTAGTAACTCCAGGGGGTTTTTGCGAGTCTGCGAAATGAACGTGCTCGGGCCCCGTTGTCGAGGAGAGAAAAGTATAGAAATCCAACGCTCGTAATCCTGCCGGGCCATAAATAAATTAACTCCGGTGGCTAATTGACAAATCGGTAATCTTGCGGTCCGTTACGTCCGGAATAGTAACTGATGGCGCAATAAAAGAGCTGCCGCTGGTCGACGAAGGTATACGAGTGAGCGAGGGTGGTAGGGTGTCGCGAGGAGGGCCGAGAGCCAACCATGGGGCACACGCCGTGGGAGACTTCGATCGGGAAAATCGAGCTGAATTCCGGTTAGATCGAAGTCTCGCCCGGTCTGGTATTGTAAAAGAGAAGAGCGGAACGGGTGAAAGAGCTGTGCGGTAGCCGGAAAACCGAGTGCACCAGAGGGCAAACGGCCAAAACGGTAATGTCCCTTTGGCGAGATCTCGTTTGTTACCGCCACGGGAGACCTCGCGAGTGCGAGTAAAAAGTACAGACGAAGAGAGAGGGA
Source organism: Ichneumoninae sp. B BG-2022a (assembly GCA_030522725.1). Taxonomy (NCBI): domain Eukaryota; kingdom Metazoa; phylum Arthropoda; class Insecta; order Hymenoptera; family Ichneumonidae; species Ichneumoninae sp. B BG-2022a. The sequence goes on along the minus strand of JAPYZD010006126.1, from coordinate 3,626 downwards.
GAGAGTCTCATTCCAGTTTGCGGTTGGATTCGCGTCGCGATATCGCACCCAGCGAATTTTTCATTAAATCCATGGATCCAATCGCTCTACTTTGGCCAGTTACGCTTTACAGCAACGGCAGGGAAATCTGCCAGTCCTTGGACCTAGAGAACTCAGAATTACAAAATGGTAATGCGTAGGAAAAAAAAAATTGAATTACCGTACTTACAAGTACGTTCATTTCCATTTTCGTTTAAGATTTTTAGCCATCAGATCTGGACCATTCCATTCGTTCGTAGCTAGGGGTATGCTGAAGTGAATTGTCTAGAATTGTCTTCATCGTGTAATCGTTAAAAGACTATCACCCCAGCTGTGTATACATTAGAGAAGATGGCGATAGACACTCCAGAGATTGTCGTTGCTAACTCAGCGCGTCGATCTAACCGGCTCAGATTCTATTTTTAAAAAATTGAAAATGAAAATAATACAAATATACAATTAATTTACAAAACTTACAAGCATGTTAAGATCCCTTTTTATCGGAGATCTTTAGACATCAGATCTGGACTATTCAATTCATTCATAGCTACAGATATGTTGAAGTGAATTGTTTAGAATTGTCTTGATCGGGTAATAGTTAAAAGACTATTACCCCAACTTTGTATAGATCCGTGAAGATGGCGATAGATACTTGAGAGATTGTCGTCAACCCCGCGCGTCAATCTACCCCGCTCCGACTCTATGTCGCTCCTCACATCCAATCTCGTTTCGCTGACGTAGAGTAGACTCGATAAGCCGAAGGTGTAAGCTGTCACGTACGTAAACGCAAGTTCCGAACGCACGTACGCAACGTTACAAAGGTTAGAGAGATGAAGGTAAGGCAATCCGTTCGCATATACCTAAAGTAGGTGTATACGTGAGGGGAGAAAAGGGGTGTGGGATCGAAAAAGGTGCGCGGGTCTGAGAAACACTATAACGTGTTTGAGTAGGTAGGGAAGGGGGTGGGGGGGGGGGGGATTTGATCGTTCGAGAAGCTAGTATTGTGATTCAATCTAGTTCGCGAACTCTCAATTTTTCGTCAACCCTGAAGCCCTGTTGGCTTCTCTGCCGAACAGCAGGATTGTAGTACCAATACTATACGTATATATAGCTACTTTTTGCAGTACTATAGTACAAGTGGTGAGGTGCGCTTAGGGAGAGAGCGACCGAGCTGCGAAACGACTTTGCCCCGTTCGCGGCCTCGAACCGGATGCGAACGGAATAGAAATGTCTATTTACTATGTAAAGTGCCACTCGGCTATATACGAAAGAGAGAAACCGAATGAGGAAAAACTCTCGTAGCCCTCGACCTGTCTGCCCTTTTTCACAATTTTATTTTTACTTTTTTTCATTTTTTTTCTTTCTTCACTTTCGCGAGCATTTCGAAATTCCGTAAACTCACCACCGCAAACCCGGCAGAGAAACGAGTGTGATTTTTCTTCGGCGGTACAATACAAGCGCCAGCTGTACGTTTAGTGCCCGCAAAGTCGCGGACCAAAGACCCCGTCGGTTTGTTTCAGTAGCTCGTTTCCCTTTTTATTCACGATAATCGATCACTGCAAATTCAAGATCTCGTCGAGCCCCGCGGTATGCACTGCACTTACGCGGGACCGAGAAACTTCTCACAGCTTTTCTCCCGGCTAAGCTCGGTTCCCCCGAGTATGTGTGTGTGTGTATGTTTGTGAACATATTTCATTCACGCTTCGAGGAAGCATGCCACGCGGGATAACCGCCGCGCGGAAGCCTTAACCCGACTCGGCGCTGTAATAAACTACCTGATAATATATTAAGGCTTGTAGTTTCGGCAGTGTGTACAAGGTATATCAAACTTATCCGCCTTGTATTTTATTTACTTTCGGGGAGTTAAGATCGAGGATGTTTTCTACGCATTCGGACGCGGGTCGTTGAGCGCGGGTGTTATCTTCGGTCGGTAGATCCGCGAGTTAGGCGACAAATGCATTCGGAGATAACGTCGTTCAAGTATCCCGGCGGAGCTCTGAGAGGCGGTTTTGCTTGCTTAAGTACTGTTCATGAATGCCTGGATTTCCTTGGATTTCCTTGCGTCTTCCTGGATGTCTTCCCGGATGCCTTCCCAGATGTCTTCCCGGATGTCTTCCCGGATGGCTTCCGGGAGGTCTTCCTGGATATTTTCCTTGGTATCTTCGACCCCATGAAGTCATAGAGCAAGATATCCAGGAAGATAAAAAATCAGAAAAACCAGGCATTTATGAACAGCAGTGTACGTGTCTCGGATATATGTCGGGGCTTGGATAATACCGCGGGCGCAACGATACCCCGGAGCGGCGTACAGCCACTCCTCCGGGTGCAAGGGCGAACGAGGGTGGAAACGAGCGAGACGGTAATCCCGCAGGAATCCCTAGAGCAGTCCTCGGGACACGCACGAGACTTGGCGTGTGTTCCGAGCCAAAGCGCCCCCGTTCCCGCTGGTCCACCGTAAGTAGGGAACGTTCTCGCGCGGAAGCGACCTTCCAGTTTTATGCCTTCACTTCGTACGCCGAGCCGATTAATCGCGGCGTCAAATTTACCGACCCTTCATTTGCTACGAATGAAAAAAAACAAAAAACTAAAGAAAGATCAAACAGCTGCCAACTTCTACGGTGACAGGATGGATTTATCTCGCTAAACTCTTGTCTCTCTGTGTTTCTCCGACACTGAAACATGGAGACGAAAAATAAACGAGGAAGAAACTAGAGAGATCACGCGCGGGGAAGAGGGAGGATGGAAAAACGTCGCAAAGTCGTAGCCGGTAGTCGACAGGATCTCGTGTGTCTCTCGGTGTGTAAAGGGAAAAGCTCTCTCCCGGCGGTGAGCAAATATTGATGTAACGTGCGAGATCCGATCCGTGGAATAAACGCCTCGGGTGTGTTAAGGGTCGCGTGCGGGGAGGATGCGGGCACGGAACGAATTCCCCGGGATATGAGGGTTGCCGCCGGTGCAGTTCGTGGATCGCAGAGAAGTCGCTGTTCCACCGGAGCGTGACGACTGGATCGAGATGAGTGGCTCATCCCGGGAGTTATAGTCTCCGGAAGCAACGACTGTAGAGACGACGGGTGAGCGATGCGGAAGCTCTACACAACAACGTTGTTTGTACCTTCCCGGATAGGACCTTTCAGCACGACGCTGTCTCACCTTTTCTTTTCTACCTGCGACATTGAGCGTTTCCTACATTATTGGGAAAACATCCGTACCGACCCGAAATGTCACAGCGTCGGAGAAGACGTGTGGAAGTGGGTTCTCTCGTCTACACATAAGGTAATGGTACCGATGTTCGGACACGTCCCAATCTTCGAACACTCTTATGCAGATCTGATTTATTCCGAATTGAAGTATTAAAAATCCATTATGACACTTGTAATCGTAACTGCAAACATTATATGATTCACAGAAAGAAGTTACACAAGGTTTAAGCCTAAATTATTTTTTACTGTTGAATTCTGTTAAAACACCGACGATAAAGTGTCCGAAGAATGGTACCAGCGTTACTACAAACGCGACCTAATAATCGGACAGTACGAAAAGGTTAGGTTGGCCAGTTTTCTACGTATCTTATCTTCATTATTGTTTCGCGTGAATATTATTGTTTTCAT